>SCLH01000290.1:563641-574396 GCA_004367855.1 Oikopleura vanhoeffeni | reverse complement strand
CACATATTCACGAGATACAAGCTCAAGTGCGTTTTCACATCTACTGTTTGGTATTTGGAAATCGATGCACAAGGAATTGACCTATGTCATCGTTTTTTTCTGTTAATTTATATATTAATCATAATAGTTTTTTTTAGGTAATTTTGAGTGAGAAAACTCACGAACTTTTCATTAAACAATGGTTATGGCCCCTATCACTTTTGAAAAAAAAATATCTCTGTCCCTGTATACTAATTAATCTTTGTTTTTAGTGTCAACACATGGACAGAAACACTTTTCCTATAAACCTGCTATTTTCAAAATTTTAATGACTCTCTCTTTGTTAGTACCGAGCGAAAAATCGGCTTGCAAACTAATGGCGTTATTGGCGATTTATTATCCATGACTTGTGAAAATTTTAAAGAATAATTTCAAAAATTAAGATATAAAAAAAACGAAAATTTTCCCGGGTAAATGCCATTTTAAACTTGAAAATGACGATACAGGACCTGTATAACAGGTAAGTGTTCAACCCGGCTCAATCGTAAAATAAGGTTAATCGGATAGCATTTCCAATTTCACGTCGATTCGTACAAAACGATTGGATTCAAATTAAGGCACTTAATCCGAATATGCTATTCTAGTCTTCTCGCTAAGCATTTGTTCTTCTCGATGACCTTAAATGCAAAATAATTCTTCAACTTAAAATTATTCGTTTTGTAACACGATCCGTTAAACCCTCCTAATGGCATCATCAACTAGTCAAAGCACCTCTTAATACTTAAAGCAATTTTCGGGAAACCTAAGGAGGCCCTTAATTTATTAATTAATTAAATGATCCTCCATCACTGTAAGCGGAGAACTTAATAAAAAAGTCATCTGAAATTTGCGATTCTGATTGGTTTAAATATTCACCTATCGTTATCAAGCTTATTTAGAGTTTTTGAGTTTGGAAATTTTTGATCATTAAGATTTTGACTTTGAAATATATTTGATTTTGACTTCCTGATTNAAAAATTGGAAACAATGGTCTGATCTGGACCATTTCTTTTTTTATTTTCTTTTTCTCTTAATAGTTGTGCTCAGTTTGAGCTATCTAAGAACTCTATCAGATCAGTAGGTTTCAAAAGCCGAATTTAATAAAATGGTGGCTGATATGTGCGAGGAGGCCCCTTGGTCGATAGTTTTAAAAAATGCGTGAGATTTAATAAAAAACGAATACGATCGGAAGTAAACGGATTTCGCTGTTATTTGAACATATGTTATTAAAAAAATAGTTCAATTCTGAAATTCAAGGATAATGGAGATATCGTTTAAATTTCGAAAAAAAACGTTTACAATCCTAAGACATCATGCACTTTAATTATAAAAGTAAAATATTTCGAACCACTCATGTAAATAGCCGAACTGATATTCAGCTTCTCCCGAATCTGCTTATTTGGGCAGCCACATTCGTATGGTGCCTCATCAACCTCAAAATTAACGATTGTGCACTTGAGGTGTGACTTTAACTTGACAACAGGTTTTTATGGGACAAACAAGCTTTCAGATTTGGACCGAATATCTTTTTTGTACCGATCATCTTGTTGTTAACTTTTTGTTATTAACTTTTATAAAATAAATTTTCAACACATCATTAAATAATTGTCGACATTTTCCTGTTCGTTTTAAATGAAAATGTCGACGTTTTGCATAGGTGTTATTAACTTTCCGAAAAAGTCGACATTTTACAAAGTCTAAATTTTACTGTCCACTCCTCGACTTCGTGGTGAATCTTCAAAATCGACGATGCTAACGTTAGCTTAAATCCTAATAAGGATTTTCATTGAAGATAAAAAGGTAAATATTTATATTTTATCAAAGAATCATATTTTCGACGGTAACCAAGATTCATTCTATTCAATAATTAAGTTTTGATAGTATAAAGATACAGTATTTAAAAAATGAGATATTCATCGCTGTTTTATGTTTTCACTCTTGGAATGGGATATGACATGCGATTTTACAACGAAAGTTGCACTCATCATAGGTAAATAAATTTTTGTCTGAGTTTTTATTTAATGAAGGAATAGTTTGGTCGAGTTTGGTCGATAAGGTCACTCACAATAATGGTCAAACCTCAATTAACATGGCGCTATAATGATAAACGCTATAAGATGCTCCAACCTAAGTTTAAATATATGAGCGCTGGCCACATTTTCAGAATAAGTATAGAAGTTGACCAACATATATCGATCACGGAACCTCCTGGAAGATTTGGCTCGATTTTCAGCCATAATTTATATATAAATCGGCTTATAAAACGAGTCCTCCGATTCAGTTCTAAGAAAGCTCAAAGTCAGCACAAACATTTAAAAAAAATAATAATACCAGTCTAAACCAGACCATTGTTTTCCATTTGTGCATTCATTTCTCTTATATTATCTTAATTATATAAATTAATCATTTATGTGATGAACTTGTTCTGAAAAATAAGCTTTCAGATTAGAATTTAAAGATTCTGCAATAAAATGTAAATTACTATTAACGAGTGAATTTGAAGTTTTAATAATTTCTATTGAAGGTTCTACGGAACTTTTGTGTTATTCATAAACGCTTTTAAGTAATTTGTCGGTATTTTTTTAAGTGGAAAATTTTCCAGCCACCAAATGCTTAGGGTTACCAGGTTAAAGGCTTCACTGTGACCGAACATTTTCTTCTTCTGCGCCGTGAAACGCGAAATAAAATAGCCTAAGTGCGTTCTTGTCTAAGAAAAAAGGCCACCCGGAACTTTTGTCACCTCTGGGGTCCGACATATCTCTTCGATAGGCGGCCGTTTGATACACTTTATATCATGATTGGGTAGGTTTATTCGTCCGACTTTGATTCAAGATATAACGTGTATCAAGCGGGCTTGTTATGCAGAAAGAGTAGTCCGGAACACAAAGAGGTGACAAAATGTTCTGGGTGGCCCTCTTTATTTTCGATGTTAAATCTTGGACTGAGGCTATATTTATCTTACATCCAACGGCGCTCGAACTCAAAAACTTGGTCGTTTCTAAAGCCTTAATTCTAAAGCAACTGGACCAACTTTATGGCATGAAATTTCTAATTAATAATTGTAATCTTAAAAAAATGATAGATAAAATTTTCTCAACTACACTTTTTATGAATGCTTGAAGGTTGTTCTTGAGACCGAATGAAGAATATAAATTAAATTTATCTGTCAAATATAATCGATTTTAATTGCTAATTCTTTTAAATTTTGGCTGAAACGCTGATTTTCAGAACAAGCTTCTCATAAATTGTAACAAAGTGCAAAGTATAAAGCAGAAACGATTTAAGGGGGTTGAGGCGATGGAGAGCTGGCGTCAATTAACTTCGAATTTATTAGTTAGGTCATTTTCTTTTATATTGTTATTATTATTTAATGTGTATTAGTCATTAATTATTTCTATCTATTTAAGGAAAGTTGATTCGAACTTTTATTTTTGAATTCGTAAAATTTTCAAAAAATTCAAAACTATTTAATTTCACGCATTTTCACCCCAAAATTTTTTTGTTTTTTCTCTGAAATCTGTGATGTAAACGAAAAAAATGGCCACTTTAACTTTTTTCATGCATGTTTACATATTTTCTGGATGCTGTTTAAATCATAACATGTTTCATTTTCATTTTTGTCGACCTTTTTTGAAATATTATGGAATTTTCGCAAATCAAGTCCAAAATTTTTTATTATGCTTTTTTTGAATTTTCTTAAAAAATCAGGCCGAATCAGTTGTGTTATTTTCTGATATGTATCTGATTTCCGTATTTCAACCAGTGGAAAGGTCAATCGAATATCGTTTCTGAACTACTAATGAATTTTACAACACTTGCTTGTGACACCGGTTTGTGCCATTTAGCACGTAATTTATAAAATTTTTATTATTTTTCAATAATCTCAATTAAATTTCGGCTGTTAAAAGCTACTTTTCTTTTCAAACTCAGGAGGTTTTCTAATATTTAAACGCAATTGAAGGTCATTTTTTTTTCTAAAAAGCTGTTTTTCTCTTTTATGGGAACAAACATTTAATTTAAGAATTTTTCTTTATGGGAAATGTCTCCCACTATTGTCATTACACCCAAATGTCTCAAGTTTATAATTATCGGTTTTCAAGGAATCATACTGGGTCAAGTTGAATAGTTTATGAAGTCGTTTTGATTTTGTACATGATACTAGGTAATGTTTCGAAAATTTCAATATAAACTTTGCACGAATGAACATTTTTATTTAAAAAAATATAAAAAATTTCACAATATTTTTTCTCATCATCACTCCAAAAAATGAACCATATCTGCCACATCGCTGCTACCCCCTTAACTTAATGTTGTACATCAGTTAGTGAAGTAAGCATATTTTTTATTTAAAATTTTTGCCAATTCCTGTCGAATCACACTGATATTCATATGGAATTATTTGATTATTTACCGTTGCACCATTTGTATACCAGTCTGGTAATGCTCCAATACCAGTGGGACATCCAAAACCAGCAGAATATTGATTCCAGTTTCTATTAAAACAAACATCTCCTGCATATCGATTTTGTATAACAGTCCATCCTCTTTCATCGTCAAAAATACATTCCACATATTTTGGTTTTAAATGCTCAGCAGGCTGAAAATTAACACATCAGTAAAAAATTTGAAAAATTCAAAATACGGCTACAGGATCTAGCCTAGAGCATTTTAAAAATTTAACAGTAGTGTAATAATATCATGGTTTTGAGTGAGAAAAATGCAAAAGATGTACAAACTAGTTTGGATATGCTGGAATCATGAGAAAAATTCTGAACAAATAATAAATGATGATATCATACAAAACCTCCTAAAGATGTTATCGAACGTCTTTTAGAAAAGTTTAAATGATTTAGCCTTCCACTGCAAAGGCATGCGGAAGTTGGTTCGGGATATTATCTTTTTCATCCCCCATAAAAAGTTTATAGCGTTCGTATTAGATTTGTCTTTAAAGAATACTCACCAAAATGATAAATAAAGAATGATAATTTTTTATCAATGAAATGGATTTTGGGCTTAACCCTCCGAGGCATAGACCCTTTGAAAGACTCAAGCCACTTTAAATCAGCCAAAAATGATGGAAAAAATGATCGCAGAATCTTCCCTTTCAGATTCATTTTGAAATTCAACAATGTGAATCTGAAAATATCACCTTAACCCCCTCACACCTTTTGACTATCTTAAGGCAAAACAATTTTCGGGTGCCGAAAATACTGCGTAATAACAATCAAAACTTACATTTCAAGCGTATAGATGTAACATTCGATTACCAATACATGTTACAATAATATCTCCATCAGGATACCGTGATCAATATTCTTTCCTACTTTTTTCTTTCTGCTATCTTTCGTCGAATTTTAAAAGATTATACTTTAATTCAGAAACATTAAAGCAAATTTTAAGATATCGTTTTTAGAAATATTTGGATCTTTTGAAGTATAGTTTTCATCCTTCTGTCAATTTTTCATTTGTTAGCCAATGTTGAAATAGGTCATTTGGGTAGTCACAAACATATCTCCTCCACCGTTTAGAATACGTCTATCATACTTGCATGTGAAGCAAAACTTTGGGTTACTAATAAACTAGAAGTTTTCCAAATTTGCTTTGCGTCTTCTTGTCCATGCACTTTCTTTTTTCTCTAAATTTGATAGATATTAAAAACGAAATAAGCCTTCAAAATTAATTTTCTGCGAAATACAAACATTTTAATTTGCTCATTTTAACTCGTAGCTCAAAAAAAACAATGACGCACTTCAATTAAGATCTATAAACAATCCAAGTTTTCGGTTCGTTTTTTGCTGGTTTTGACTTCGAAACAAATTTTAAAACAATGCAATTTTTGCTTTTGTAGGCTTCTCAAGCCTCACGCAAAATTTTATTAATTGAAAATGATTGAAATTGACAGAATAGTACGAGTGGTCTTTTAATAGCTTTTTAAATAGCGTAGGTGTCGGCCCGTATGTTGGAGCAGTATCAGAGTACTGTTATTCATCAATAAAACGCGAAGTTTCTTTTAGTAACCAAATGTTTTGGAATTCACTTGTGTTTGCGAAATGGCCTGTAGAGCTCAAATTGCGACCTCCATTCCCTTAAGTGATCTGTGATTGTAAGACTCGGACATGCATATCGAATTATTTTTAAAATGTTTTTTCTGAAATATGGAACAAAATCAGGTGTCAGATGGTTTCTTTTATTTGTTCTTGTCATAAAATATAAAGTATTCATCGCGATTTGACATATTCAGTTTAATTTTTTCACATTTTAAATCGGACTTGAAATCCGCTTTCAAAAGACAGATATACAACTAAGCAAATTTCAACTTAGGGCTTTGCGTATCCTCCAGATTCTATATACCTTTAGTTTTCTCCGTCAAAATCCAGGGAGAGATTTCCCATGCACTCAATAAATAAGGCCATAAAACAGCTTTCTCATGGACCCGTATGAAATTTTTAGAAAACTGAATCTTTCTGCCCCTCTCATTGCCATTAAAACTGATAAAAGGTATTCTTTCTATCTTAAGACTCGAGGATGATGCTTGTAAGTTGAAATAGTCACTTTGAAGGTTCTTCCTATTGTCTTCCAATTATCAGTAGCTTCGATTAGTTGTGAAAGCAATATTAATGTCATATTACCTTTAAACTAAACACTATTTCTGCTTTTCTAGACTCATTGGAAGCGACGCTGAACCCGTTTTTGCCTTAAAATACGACCAGTTACTCCCTTAAGCAATCAACGAACGCTCTGAAAAGTCTATATATTAGATTTTTAGTCAAAATGAATTATTCTATATTGCCTAAGAAAAATATATCTCCGCAACTCATTCAAGTTTTTTTGAGAATCACTTTTTATTGTGCTACTTATGATATAAGGAAATAAGCACGGAACACAATATTTTCTGCTTTATACATTACATTTCTAAATTAATGAATTCATTACCTAAGATAACTTTCAAAAAAATTTCAATATTTTTTTCTAACTTCAATTGTTACTGCTATATTGGTAGGCAAAACAACCAATTTGGGATTAGCGAAATTCGCTTATTCCCACCCTAATTTATATCCTATCTCTATCTATTTTATTCTGTTTTCCATTTCCGTGATCAGCCTCCATAAATAAAACAAAATTTCATCGACATTTCATTTTAATTTAAGGTCGGTATTTTGGCCGAGAAATGAATCCTAGTTTTCAACAAGTGACGGGTATGATTTCCGAAATGTATTGTAAACGCTCTTTTTCCCATGTTACGAATTCACAATCGAAATTAAACATTTTGTAACTCATACTTATCAATCATGGAGAAATAATATTATACTGATCCAGTCCCATATGCCTCAATATTGTCTTAATAGCCAATTCATGAGGCGAATTCTCTTCTGGTGTTGGAGAAATGTCGATATATAGTTCAAATGTATAGATTGATTAATATTTCCTACACTTACAAAGACCAAATAATTAAATTAATGCCAGTGAAAGTTTAATACATTGGCAAAAAAAATACATTTTTGAATATCCCTTTACAAAGATAGATACTTATTGCAACTATAATAATGACAACGGGACCAACTGAATCTATCTCTGTAGAAATCTAGCAAAATCTTCAGGATAATTTCGAAATCTTATTTCGTATTCTAAAAATATATGTTTAACAAATATTGGTAACATCCTGTACTACATATTTGCCTATTTATATCATAATCCATAATCAAAAAAGACAATTCCTAAAAAGTATTCCGATGAATTTAACTAATGAAAAAGTTCCTAAAAATACAAAAAAATTTAAAGATACGCCATATTACAGAACAAACAACCTACAAACATTTATAACCTCTTCCAATCGTTTTTCTATAACATGAAAGTCAGGAATGAAAATTTTCAAAAACTAACTTGATTAAGAAATAAAGGTTGATTCATAGAATCTGTAACCCAACTTAGATCTGCTAAATCTCTACGAACTTTTTTCTATTCGATGTTCTAAAACATTTTTAATAACTCATTTTAAGATTGCATTTACGTCAACCCCATCAATGCATTTCCAAAAACATATATTCAAGTTGCCTCCGTCTTAGGCAAAGATGTCAATGCAATGGTTCGCTACAATCCATGACATTCTTATTTACAATACGCATCCGCAAAAATAAGTCACGATAGCCANAGGATATCAGTTTTTAGGAAAGTATTTGAGGATTCTTTTGATATAAGTTTATTTGTTCTGCAATATCTTTACGAAGAATTATTTCTTCAGAAGTGATTTCTCGAAAACTCCAAAAAATAAAAAAACTCTAGTTTTGCCAAAAAATATTTTTTGAAAGAAATAAAAGTCAAGTTCATATTTAATTCGACCTGATGGCACAAAGAGTGATTACAAGACATTTTTGAGATTTTTAAGAGTTGATGATCATATGGGATAATATGCTGACAAATGACTGTATTTTTTTTGGATGAGCAACTCTCTCTGAATAGCAAACGGTTAGAGATATAAAATATATTTTACCAGATTGCTTTGTTTTTCAGATCTCCAGATCAAAGCCTCCTCAAATTACTCCTGCAGAATGCCAGCTGAGATTTGCTTAGGTTGATTTCAAACATAGTAATCAAGCTCACAGCCGGCCGATATAGTCAATATATTCTATTTCAGTCTTTTGCCATACTGATCAAACAAAACAGATTTATTTGTATCCTCAAACAAAACAAATTTATTTTTATCCTCAAAAATAATTTATTTTTCATTTTCAAAATGTACTTTTTAATGCAAAGAAGTCGAAATTACCATTTTAAAGACAATTGCTAGAGATATTTAAAATCAGAGAACAATTTTGGAAAGCCAAGGTTTGACTTACTAATTAATATTCATCATATCATCCTGAAAAATTAACAAATTTCACTGGAAAGCAAACCCTTTTTTTCTACTGATAATAATTAATAAGAGTTTAATTTTATGTGATATTTATCAACATTAATTTAGACTAGGGTGGGAAATGCGAATTGAAAAATCGAAAATCTGTGTTCCGCGACTCGTGAGTAGGTTAAAAAGAAGCGCTGTATCAAACTTAGTACGAATAATGTAGAAAATTTTTTTCAAAGGTTGCGGACGGGGGTCTACCATGACTTTGAAAATAAAAATTTGAGAACTTAAAATTCAATTTTCGCAGCTGTCCTACACTGAAAAAATTATTTTCTGAATCTCCTTGATCAGGTGCTTCGTTTGAGCAAATTTATGACAATAAATAAAAAAAATCCGAAATTTTTTTCGAAAATTTTGAAGAAAAAGTTTGAAATTTCCAAAAAATTTATAAAATTTTTCAATCATTTTCATCGATAAAAGATGTTTTGTGAAAAAAGATAGGTCGGAAAACTGTCAAACTGACTGTTGAAACTCAAACGTAAAAAATTACGCTGGGTGTACCCTTATCCGTACACCTTAGCTCGGCTAAAAATCGTTCGGATAAGGGTACACGTCTACATAGTCGTTCAGGCTTATAAGCGTTTTCAACTCGACAAAAAATCGGACAGATAAGGGTACATCGTACAGATGAGGGTGCGTACGGATAAGTGTCCACCCAGTGTAAAATTAAAAACAGCTGTCCCACTCCCTAACTATGTTCGTATTCTGAAACACTCTCGTGCAGGCGGGCGGGATGAACATCTTGTGCAGGTGGGGGTTAAGGGAGTGAGTGTCGCAAATTTGAGCCTCTTCCAAGGTCATTTCCCGCCAAACTAGCAAAGGTGATATTCCAAAAACATTTGTTACTAACAGAACCAACCTTCGCGGTAATTTTGAATTTAACAGTAATCTGATACAATCCCACCTACGCCGACACCTACGCTTTTAAAAAGCCTCTTAAAAAGACACGCAGTTCGTACCTACTCCTTCAATTTTCATCATTTTTTATTATTTTTTTGTGTGAGGCTCCGGAAAAGCCTAACAAATCGTGCAAAATTGCTTTTGATTTAAAATTTTGCTTTCGGTGGACAAAAACGCAAAAAAACTAAAATTAACATTTTGAAATGATCANTTTTTTTTCGAAATTTTGATTTGGCGTCTCTTGCAAAAATAAGCTTTTTGTGTAAAAAGTTTTTGATACCTGTGCTGGAAATGTTTTTGATAAAACGCTGAAGATACCAAAATCGGCAACTTTAACGTGTAAATTTCATCGATTTTTAGCAAATAGACCAAAAATCGAATTTCTGACGCCATAATTCCCGAGAAAAACCCATTATTAGTGGGCGTACGAGAAATAAAAAATTTTGATATCTCCTCGCAAAATGATTTTATTGTGAAAAAGCCAAAAATCGACGTTTTCGACCGGTACTATTACCGGAACCGTCATACAAAAAACTTTTTGTTCCTTTTTTTGACAAATTCAGACAATTATCTCAAACATACTGTAATTTCAACATCGTACAACTATTCCTCATCAAACAACATGTGTTTAAAATACAGTGAAACGTGTCGGTTACTGCCTTAACTCCCACCTGCACGAGCGTGTTTCCGAACACATAGTCCAAAAATATTTTGGGGAAGTGTCATTTTGGCCGGCGGAATATCGGAACAGACCCCGGATAGTTCCCCTTATTTTTAATTTTAAGAATTTTGGTGAGTTGTAGAAATTTCTCATCAGACCGGAAATGCATTATTTGGATGCAATTTGTTGTTAAATGCAATTAAAACAGTACTGGAACAAGATAATGATCTAAAAGGTAGCACATTTTATTGTGGCAACGGCCCTTATTCTGAAAAAC
>SCLH01000290.1:535205-551834 GCA_004367855.1 Oikopleura vanhoeffeni | reverse complement strand
CTTTTGTGGGACTTTTTCACTAATTTGGGTGACTTGCTGCTATTTCAATGATTTATATTATGGCAAATCGTTCTTTTCTTCGTTTGATTGCTCAATTCTGGTCTTTTATAGGATTTATGTTTTTGTATAATAAGGTTAAAATATAGAAATAGTTAATATCATTAAATTAATTAGTTTACCTTGATTGGAGTATTTTTTTCGTGATTCTAAATATTTTCAAGTTAATTCAAAATCGGATGAGAATCTGATGGTTTTGGAATAATATGATGACTGTGGTAATGTCGAGAACAGTAGAATAATTTAAAGAAGCGAAAATCCACCTAATTCCCATAATTTTGTACACAAATTTAATTGTACACAAATTTAATGGTATACAGAAATGAAGAGAAAAACGTATAATTTGAAAAACAAAATTAGGCGGATTCAAGTTTCTTCGAATAATTTATGATACATTAATATCGGTGATGACTAAAGTGGACCCAAAGAATCTCATGGTGGCAATTATTTTTTTCAAGACAATCTAGAACAAAATCTAGAATTTTCAAAATTCGAATATTTTTTAGCTTTAACCCGCATAAAACCGGTATTCTACCTTGATATGAACATTTTTTATTGGTAAATATGACACGCCTAAAACGATGCCTGAAATTAAAATTATCGAAAATGTCTTAATCGAATTCTAGAAATTTCAATTATTTTTAAGCAAAAATGTTAAACCTAATTATCGAATTTGACGCTAATTGGTTAAAAATTTTGGTTAGCTGTAAGCCAACTTTTTGATCAGTGAAATCTCAGCTTCAATTTGGTGGTACTTTTGTTCCGATCAGANATTCTAAATATTTTCAAGTTAATTCAAAATCGGATGAGAATCTGATGGTTTTGGAATAATATGATGCCTGTGGTAATGTCGAGAACAGTAGAATAATTTAAAGAAGCGAAAATCCACCTAAATATACAAGACACATCATAAATCCTATCCTGAATTGTCCTTAGTCTTCCATCCCTATTTTCATCTTCCGAGCCAAAAGTCCATCGGAAATAGAGCAGCCTAAACGTCCAAAACAGCTGGTAATTTTCATCAAAAATTGCAAAAATATCCATTAAAAATTGCGAAAATATACCATTAAAAAAAGTTTGAGAATTTATCTCTATATTATTATGGTTTTTGATATGAATTTCTAAATGAAATCGTGTAAAAGACTATGTAAAAAACGACCGCTTAGACGTAAATACATTTTGAAATTTGAAAAAATGCGTAGGTTTTCGCCCAAAAAACGCAAAAAAGACACTAAAACGTCCGCTTAGACAAACGTCCGCTTAGACAAAATCGACAGTAGTAAAAATTGTGGTTTTCCGTTCTCAAATGGCAGTGGAAAAACTGGTGGGGTAACCTAAAAAAAAAGTTACCTTGGCGCAATATCACGCATATTTGGTATATTTACCTTTAGGTATTTAAATATATTATATTGGAACCAAAAATGCATTCATAATAAAAACAAAAGTCACCAAGCGCTCGTCCAATCAAAAATTACGAGACTTCCTGGTCGTTTTCTACTAGATTTTTAGCAAACATTTTTATATTATTATTCGTTTATTCGCAATCTAAGGGTATAGATTCGCCACAACATATGATTCAGGTTTTGAAAACGACCCATCCGATTACAATCTTAGATAGGTCAAACTGAGCAAAAATATCTTGTGAATAATAAAATGAAAAAATTGGTCTATCGGACGAATTTATTTTATTTGTTTTTCTAAAAATTACTGAAATTGTTTAATTATTAGTTTTTCTTAAAAAATTCTAAACAATGGTTGGATTCGGACCATTTGTTTTTATTTTATTATTCACAAGATATTTGAGCTCAGTCTGAGCTATCTAAGAATGTAATCGAATGGTTTGTTTTCAAAAGCCAAATTATTTAAAAAAATTGGCCAAAAATCTAGCAAATAACGACAAGGAAGTCGCGTAATCGATATGACTAAAAAGTTAAGTTTCTTCTTTCGAGGTGTAAAATTAAAAACAATTTCAAAAACTTTATTTTAACACGTTCCTAGCTCTGCATGCCATTGCGATTCATTACTATCATTTGATTTTTTATGATAAGTGCAAACTCGACCGCCGAGCCTTTCCATCGCTTCATATACAGTCACTTTGAAGCCAAGATATCTCAGATGTTTTGCGGCGATGATACCTAAAATAAAGAATGACAGGACCAACTTTTTTTTTCGAAAAAGTCCAAAATTATAAAAAAAATATGCAAAATTCAAGTTTCGAACCCGAGGGACTGGCACCAGAGTCTATGATCAAAACCGCAAAGCCAACTAGAATTATACAGCCTGAGTTTTCTCGTTAACTGGGTTTTTTTCGTCCGCCGGTTAGGCAGCCAAAATCTATAGCAAAGTATAGGCAATATTGGCTGTCTACCCGGCGGACGAAAAAAACGCATTAAACGAGAAAACTCAGGTGGTTTTTTTTTAGGATATACAAGACTTTTACGGCTTTCTAGTATTTGGAAACCCCATGACACCACAAATTGGCAGATAGAGAATTTAATTCCGCGTGCCTTGGTGGATTTTATTTTTCGAATTTTAGACCGGTTGACTGGTAATGGCGGATTTCCGGTAGGTCCGTTTTTTAAAGTTGTTTCAATCAGTCCAAAATTCGGCCTGTAGACTAATACGGGCACAAGGAGTTCGAATCTGATATCAAATTTTATCGATGACGTCATTATGAGTCATTTTGGGGTCACTTTAGATGACGTCATATAAAATCTTTACAACTTGTACAAACACGGTAACTTAATAAAAACGCGAAATAGAGGTTAATTTGACACGGGGAGTTCGAATCTGATACCATATTTCACTAATACCAACATTATACGTCAATTTGGGTCAAATAGGAGAATTCATATAAAGAAGACAGAGAAAACCGTGACAAGAATAAATCTGGCCGGAGTAGTGATTATGACTCATAATGACGTCATCGATGTAATCTGATATCAGATTCGAACTCCTTGTGCCCGTATTAGTCTACAGGCCGAATTTTGGACTGATTGAAACAACTTTAAAAAACGGACCTACCGGAAATCCGCCATTACCGGTCAGAAATTCAAAAAAATAAAATCCACCAAGGCACGCGGAATTAAATTCTCTATCTGCCAATTTATGGTGTCATGGGGTTTCCAAATACTAGAAAGCCGTAAAATTCTTGTATATCCTAAAAAAAACCACCTCAGGCTGTAAGCTCACGGATTTTGGTCTGGTGATAAAAATGTGTGAAGTGAATACCTGAAATGCCTCCACCAATGACTGCGATGCTTTTTTCAGTAGTTTGTTTGTTTTGAGTTTTCTTGATTTTGAAATCTCCATGGTTGATAATCCCTCTTCTGAGTAGAAATATCCAAATGGCGTGAATGAGAGAACTATCTTGATATTCAATCTTTGAAACTGATTTAGCTGCAACTTCTTGGCTCACCTCAGCTTGTGGGTTTTCGTTCCAACACGACAAAATTTGATTTCTGAAATANTGATATCAGATTCGAACTCCTTGTGCCCGTATTAGTCTACAGGCCGAATTTTGGACTGATTGAAACAACTTTAAAAAACGGACCTACCGGAAATCCGCCATTACCGGTCAGAAATTCAAAAAAATAAAATCCACCAAGGCACGCGGAATTAAATTCTCTATCTGCCAATTTATGGTGTCATGGGGTTTCCAAATACTAGAAAGCCGTAAAAGTCTTGTATATCCTTAAAAAAAACCACCTCAGGCTGTAAGCTCACGGATTTTTGGTCTGGTGATAAAAATGTGTGATGTGAATACCTGAAATGCCTCCACCAATGACTGCGATGCTTTTTTCAGTAGTTTGTTTGTTTTGAGTTTTCTTGATTTTGAAATCTCCATGGTTGATAATCCCTCTTCTGAGTAGAAATATCCAAATGGCGTGAATGAGAGAACTATCTTGATATTCAATCTTTGAAACTGATTTAGCTGCAACTTCTTGGCTCACCTCAGCTTGTGGGTTTTCGTTCCAACACGACAAAATTTGATTTCTGAAATAAAAATTCTAGAATATCTCCTTTTCGATTCAAATAATTTTGATTAATTTTTCAGTTTGTATTTTTTGATAGCGGTAGGTGGTACATTTTTTTATTTTAGGAACTCTGAGGTAATTTTTTTAATGGGCATCCCTCTCTAAAAAGCAAACGGGAAGCGATATCAGGAAACGGTTTTTTGTATCCGATAGCCAAGAAAATTTGAAGCGTCAATAATTTTTTTCGATTTATGACCTCGACCGGTAATCAGCGAAAAACCGGTAAGTTACATATTGTAGAGGTATAAAAGTGGTCTCTACTCCACCAGGTGGTGTCGGGTGTAGAAAAAACAAATATCGCCCAAAGTTTCCACGTGCTTAGTTACCCTATTGCAAAAAAACGTTTCCCGATATATCGCAGTTTGGTTTTCAAAGGAGCGGCTCATCAAAAAAAACGTTGTCTGAGTTCGACGACTCAGTTCGTATTTTAAAATTAAACTAAAACTGAGGATGATGCAAGATTTTTTTGAATAAATGTGGAAAATTTCATTTTCTCAACTTTATTTTTCTAAAATTTTATTAATTAAACCAAAATGCCTAAAAAACCTAGGCGGAAGCCCGGTATTTTCAAAAATTCACGTCGGTCAACGATGATGAGTTAGCTCTTGAACTTTGAATCAAAATAAAACTTTTTGAGCAAGGTGCTACTGCAGAGCCGGTTTTGTCGATTTCTGTTTTTTTACCAGAAAATTTTGATGGCTTGTTATTCGAGAAACTCATATTTTCCGGCTTAAAACAGAAATCGAAAAACGGCTCAATGTTGTTTTGAAAGCTGTAAAAAACACAAGGTCCGCGACGTTTGAGGTCAGGCACATTCAATCGTTCTGATATTTCAGGTCATAATATAACTTTTCATTGCACGTTACGCTGCAGAGCCGGTTTTCCCGATTTCCGGTTTTTACCGGACATTTGCCAAAAATTATCGATTTTTCGCCAGAAAAAAAATATCTAAAATTACCGGTTAACAATCGGGAATAAAAAAAGGGTCCGCAGTAAGACGTAGCTTGAAAAGTTATATTATGGCTAAAAATTTCAGAAAGATCGAATTAATTAACCAGTACCGAAATATCTTTTTTATGTGACTCAATAAAAAATTCAGACCACAATTTAAAGATAAAATTTGGTGATAATAATTTTTAGATATCGAAGTGGTTGCTGCGTTATGTCGAACGTTTTCACACGATCTTCCAAATTCCCGCGCACTACAACGTTATCCGATTTCGCCGATCCATCCCGAGTAAATAATCCAACCTACAACCGACCCAAGCCGAGAATCTTATCACCAACCCGGCGACACAATCCACACTCATCCGGGCTGAGATACCAAACAGCATATAATCGTTATAATGAATTATACGGTATTTGGCACCCAAATTTGAATGCATTTCAGGAAAGACTCAAAATAAATTACAGAAGACTGCGTTTAAACGGACAGTTTGGTAAAAATGGCTTGGTTCAAAAAGTTCATTTGAACCCACGCTAGTAGGACTTTTTGATCCAAACACGTTTTACCAAACTGTCCGTTTAAACGCACTCTACTGTAAAAACTCGTTATTTTATTCCAATCTAAAGATGAACCTTTTTCAAGATTTTCGATTGATTTTAAAATTCGAAATGTGATGTAACATCACTGATGTTATAATCATTTTCTGTTTTTTCAAAATTTTTCGATTTTTTTTTCTAATCTAAAGAAATCTGACATTGGACATAAATGTATTTGACAGAAAATTTTCAAATTTAGTATTACATTGTTATGTATTCACAAGCAACCGAATTTCAAATGTGACTTTTAAATTTATTAACTTTTTTGATGATTATACAATGCAGTTGAGGTGAACTGGCTTTTAAAAAAGAGGAATTTTTACGGAGGTTGTTAACCAACCAATGACCGCGTCTTATTTTTTTGGCCTTTTCATGAAGTTAAAAAAACATGCCTTTTTGACTAAATTTAATTTTTAGCTTTTAAAATCTTTTAGTTCAAATTATTGGCCAATAAAAGTTTCAATTAAAAGAAAAAAAGCATAATCTACCATCTGAAATCAAATCTTATTATTTTGGCGCGTTTTTCACTCATTTAATTTTTTTAAAAAGATTTTATTTCATAATAAGAAATATCGCGCTCATTGGTCAATTTTTCCACTCTTCTTGGGTCAAAATGACTCATAATTTCAAAAATAATACTATCTACGAAAATACTCCGTATTATTATTATTTTGAGTCTTTATGAAGTCTCGAAATGAAAGTCAATTTCCTCACTTAAAACACACAAACTTCTCTTGTCGCCATTCAACAAAAACGTTAAAAAGTCGAACCGAAGGACTTCTTCAAAATAAATATTTTCCACGACTTCAACCAACAATTAAATACTGCACTGATACTGTTCAAAGAAGACAGTACACTTGGCCTAAATCACTTCTAGAAAATTAAGAAGCTAAAAACATTATTCTTCAATAAAAATATATCAATTAAAAAATTTTGCTGTTAATTTTCTGCTTATTTGGAAAAAATAACTTTATCTGTGTTTTGAAACACAATTGGCAAATTATTAGAGTCCATTTTATTTTTTGGAAAATTTGTCATTTTTTGATCTGAAAAGCTGGATGTCTTGGAAAAAACTGACAAATTTGAAAAAAATGATGCCAAATTGGTCCGAAAAAGCTATTTTATCAAAATAACCGCCTTGTGGATTTATTATTCAATAAAAATATTATTTTTTCTGCTTATTTGAAAAAAACACCTTTACATGGGCATCTTTGTTTTCAAACACAATTCGCAAATTATTAGAGTATAAAAATTGAAGTTGATATTTTGGAAATATGTGTTTTGTCACCCGACACCATCTAGATGAGTAAAGAGCATTTTTTATTTCTAAAATAGGCAAATAACCGATTTTCTGCTAATAACCAGTAAACCGGTGGAGCTTGAAAACTGAAAAACAGCGATTGATGAAAAACCCGTTTCTCTATAGCATATCCATTATTATCCCCGGGTAACACTAAAAACTTATTCCACATTCTTTTAACAGGCAAATAATTTTTTAGTGTTACCCGGGGATAATAATGGATATGCTTTAGCTATCGAAAAATCAAAATAATTTTTACCTGATATAAAGATATTTTGTCTTGGCGATTCCGACATTATTTTCTGGAAATGCGGCTTTTTCTTGAGCTGAGAGGGAATCAGCAGCTAGCCTTGATTCCACACAGGCAGATTCGATTCCTAAATAAGTTTTTAATTTATTTGATGATCCAATTTTTTCATGGATTTGACTATCAAAGGAATTTGGAAATCTGTGGGTGAAAAATTGAAAAAAAAAATTTTGGTCGTCACGCGATCAAAATTTAACGATTTTCGTAATTAATAGTTAATAATTCAATGCCAATAAATAGACACATTTTTGCTCAGAAAAGCTTGATGTTTTGGAGAAAACGGACAATTTTGAAGTTACGCCCAATAATTGGGCCCAATTGGTCCTAAAAAGCTATTTTAATCATCAAAATAACCGCCTTATGAATTTTAGTTATCACCAGTTTTTTGGTATTTATGTGTCTGAAAAAGAGTGTATGACACTTTTTAGAAAAAAAAATATTTTTCAACAATAGGAAAAAATCAACAAAAAAATTGTGTGGATGACATCCAAGTGGACATCCAGTTGGATGTGTCAGACAATTAAAAAATATATATATAACCGCCTTCTCCCAAAAGTGTACACTGTAACACTTGTTCAATACTTTATTGATTTTATTTGATGATNAAAAAAATTAGTACATCGGGTCAATTTATTTTATCTTCTTTCTTAGATTACTGAAATTGTTAAATTACTATTTTTTCTTAAAAAAATTGGTAACAATCGTCGGATTCGGACCAATTTTTAAAATTCAATTATTAACCAGATATTTGTGCTAGAGCACAGATGTTTAAGCTATCTAAGGATTCAATCGGATGAGTCGTTAGCAAAAACTGAATTATATAAACATTTTTGGCTAAAAATCTAGTAAAAAAGGACCAGGAGCCCCCGTAATCGATATGGGATTAATAAATTTAAATTACCATTGAGGGCGTCTTCAAGGTCAGCTGAACGAATCGGAAACCCAGGAATCGACCTTCCAAAAGAATAGCCTTTTGCAGCCATTCAAAAATCTGAAATAGTTCAATTCATGTTCGAAAAATGGCTCAAATTTCCTCATTCCAAAATCTTGTCTTTGAGGATTTGAAATAAAAAAATTTGAAAGTCAAAAATGCGTACGAATTTTTGCTGCCATTTTTCCATAATTATGTGGTGATAACTTTTTACAGTAGCTCGCGTTATTATTGTCTGAAAATGAAATAATATTCTCTGAAAAAAAAAAGACGTTTTGTGCACCCGGGGATCGTAATCGAAATATGTTCGCCTCTAGCACCACTTTGCGGTCATCAAAGACCCCTAGTTTATAATATCGTATCCAGAAAACCAATGATTGCGCAATTTGATTATTAAGTGGATTTTCCTATTGGCATGAGTAACTTTTAATCTGGCGTGATTTTTTAAAAAATCACGCCTCTGTAATTTTCACGAAATGGCCAGATAACTGAGGTTGGCCAAAAAATCGAAAATTTCATTTTTTGAATATGATGAAGAATTTTTTAAATGCTGATATTCTTGTTCACAATCGAATTTTGCGTTTCTTGGAATAATTTTTGACATGAAAAAACAAAGTTCAGATAACTTATTTGAAATATTATGAAAAATATTACCTTTGTCAATTTTCTCGACAGATTTCCATCAAAAAAAATTATCGAATCTACGTTTTTGTTCCAAATTTCGCCCGAATTTACATCAATATCATATTTTTCTCTGTATCTCTTAAAGACCATTTAATATAAAATAAAATATGTAATGTATAATTAACGTTTCGTTTTAATTCACGCATCAATCATAATTATAAATTCACATTGTAGAAAGTATGCGATTTATATACTCAATTCCTGCTCTTAGGCGCGTTTTTTGCAAGTAATGCACAATTAAGTGTTAAAGCAATGTGACAAATATGAGTTTTTACAGAATCGAAAGTGCGCGAGAGTTGAAAAAGCGCGAAAACAGTTAGTCGGAAAATTTGAGCGAAATTGTAAGATATTAAGATTTGGAAGTGGGCGAAGAAGTTGATTAAAAAAGTTGATCAATTTTTTCTGAAAATTTTTTTCTGAATTTAGAATAGGGCGTCACCGGAAGACATAGGGCGTCAAACAATTTCATCAATATATGGTTGAAAAAAGGGCAAATACTCAGAAAAATAGGTAAATACATACAAACGTATACGCATTGTTTATCCGCGAGCAATTTGGACTGAATTTTTCATGAAATGGCATGATCCAGGCCATAAAGACCTCTTTTCAATCGGAAAAAATACTGTTCATTAAAAATTCTACTGACCAACTTCCGGTTTTCTAGTGACGGCATCTATTTACTTTCAGTAACAATCATCAGGGAGTTAAATTTAAAAAGTCCATAAGCAAGTTTTGCTCCCAAATTAACGACGATAAGTACTCGAAAGATTCTCAGTTTTCCGAACATTTTTTCTGAGTCGAATCGACGGTGACGGCCCTAGTGAGACATAATTCGAATTTTTTGGCCTTTCAACTATTTTGGCTTTTTACACAACCACGATGAATTTGAACAAATTAACACCTAGAACCCCCTTAGTTTAGTCACAAAGCACATATGTTTTGCATTAAAATTATTTTTCCTCCAAAATACTTATTTTTGTATTCTCTTTTTTTTTAATGCGCGATTGTGAAAAAATAATTTTGTCGATTGGTGGCGTGGGCCGTGGGGATGTGATACCATATTTTCCTTCGTATTATTTTACCAGAGAATATACCGTGGGAAAAAATAGGGCAAGAAATTCTATCTCAGATTCCTAGAAGTGCCTTAAAACAATATTTGAAAATTGCTCTCAGGCCAGAGGGCTTATTCATAGGTTAATACAGTAAGATGGGAGATCGTCGGTTTATTGAAAGAATCGGGAAATAGGTTCGGAAAAATCTATTATTTTCTTGCCGGGGCTGTAGGGTCCTTAAAAACGATTTTCAGCCACAATTTGCAGAAGAAGGAAAAGGATCAATAATTACATTAACTCTTGTGTTTGACCAATCACATCACATGATTCTTTAGGGTTCTGAAATCAAAGTTCTACGGGACACGTAAGTATAATTTCGAATATAGAAGACAAATTTGTCACACCAGCATTTTAGGGGGTTGACGACGTCTGATTTGAACATTTTCTCGTGAAATACAGCTGTTTACCACTTAAAGCACCCCAGTTAAAGCCCCCGACCATAAACCCCTTTTGGCAGTACTCTAGATTTATACACCGAGACTGCTACCACTTAAAACCCCCCAAATTTTTTGAGTTTTGAACATAATAATAATTTTTCCAAAACCGAGTCACGGTGATTTATTTTTGAGAAATAAGGATTTAATTCTATGTACCATATTTCTAACTTATTTTTAATTATTTCGTCACGTGATTTTATTCGTACTTTGGTGTAATAGACAAGTAAGTCTTAAAAACATTATGAAGTTGACCCTGGAATTTTTGACGCGTAATTATGAGTACTTTTTCAAATTAACTGTACTATTCCTTTTTTTTCAAACAAGTACTCGAAATAAGTGACAGACCCCTTAAAATAATGTAACGAATTTCTAAGACTTTTATTGAATACAGTATGGCTCCGGGTTAAATAAAGCATTTCTATAAAGCCAAAACTTCCGAAATACTGAATACAATAGGAATGGCGAAGCGAAAGAAAGTAAAGCTTTCTTCATGACGGAAATAATTTTACTAGAATAATTTAAAGAGTCATTTTGCTAAGAATTATGTGGGAAACATCAGTAATTATTTTGTAGAAGAGCGGATAGAAAATCATTTGAAGTTTTTATAGAGGTAGTTTTCAAACTCAAAATTAAGGTTAATTTATCTTAAGATTATTGCACTTTTGTGTTGTACTTGGGAGGTAATTTTTTTGCAGAATTTAGTTTCTTATCCTCATTAAATGCTTTTAATTCGTTTAAAAAAAAAGATTTTGTTTTTTAATTTGTATACAATTGGCTTAATTTATTTTAAGCTATTGAAAAATGTATGTTGATAAGTAAACTTGGCTATATGGCTCGACTTTATAAGTTATGGGGACGCGTCGCCATAACTACGAGTCTGGGTACAATTGATTTCATCGTCTAAGGCGGATTGTGTGCAGTAGTATTTTTCGACACAACGGTCTCAAATTCGGTATATTTTTCTTGTATCCGACTCATTTCAGACAACGTAGTAAATTGATTTGCAATTAAAAAAATATTCATTATCTATCGAATAACTAGTTTCTAGAATATCGGATATTGCTTGCTAAAAATAATTTATTTATTATAAATGAATTATAGCCATATGATAGTCTCAATCATCACAAAGATAATACAATAGGCGAAAATACATTTAAATGAAATATATTCAAAATTAAAATTGTTAGTATTTCTTGCTCTCCTTTTTCAATATTTTCAATTTTCGATCCATTCAATTATATAAGGGCTGCGCATTTAAATCAAGTCACTGAATTAGTGATTGCAAGAATATAAATAAAATATTATTAATATTTGCTTGTTAAAAAGTTAAATATGTGAGGTATACTTCTTTTGTAAAATATATCTTCAGTTTGCCTTATGATCTATAGCAGGAAGTTTTCAAAAATTAATTTTGTGCTGATTAATTATAATCTATTAAATTTTTATGATTTGTGAGAACACATTATTTTATATAAAGTTTTGCAAGGTTAAAAATGATTGTTTTTATCATACTGTTCGAATTATTTAATGTCACATCAGTTAATTAGATACCATTTCATTCATTATACCGTATGATGAATATAAATATATTCGCAAACGTTGTTAAAACAATATTTTTTAATTGCAAAAAAGTTTAGATTTATAAAATATGCTTGGTTTGAAATTAGAGATTTTTTTTCTGATAAATAATATCGGCATTAGTGATTTTTGGATACGTGAGATGACCGGTATACTCAATGAAAAGAATATACCAGCGAATATGGTTATGCTTTATAACGGTTGTATGTTGTTAATGATTTTTTTAGAATGAATCAGTTTTGACTTCAAGGGTTACGGACTTCAATAATACAATTGGAAAATATAACGTTCACTCAATTCTCACAAAAGATATTTGAGTTTAAAAAACTGCCTATTTTCCTAGCACATTATCTTGGAAAGCACCCTATCATCTCCTAAGGGGTGTGGTGTCGGTTTTTTTTTTTTAGCGCTTCTCTTATTATGAATTGTAATTTATGATACTTAATATCGGATTATATAAAGTTGCCATAGGTATATTCTTATTTATTTTTGATAACAATTACTAGTTAACTATTATAATTAGAGAATTTTCAAATATTCGATATATTTTTTTATTACCCGCATTAATAAGACCGGGTATTCCACGCAGATCTAGATACATTTTTTATTGGTGAATATGAACCACCGAAACGATGCATGACAGTTAAAATTATCGTATATGTCTTAATCGAATCTAGAATATTTCATATTTTTTAAGCCAAATATGTTTAAAGCCTAATTATCGATTTGAACGCTGAATTGGTTAAAAATTGATTAGCTGAAAGCCAACTTTTTGATCATGAAATCTCAGCTTCAATTGGTGGTACTTTGTTCCGATCAGACGAACTTTTTTTTCGGACATTTTCATTTCCCGGGTCACTTAATAGTCCATATTTCTAGAATTTTATGTCAAAAATTCTCTCATTCACTTTTACCGTCATTATATTTATCCTACCTTCGAGCGAAAAAAATGGCTTCATTCTAAACGATTCGTCTAAAAGAAGATAGTTTGAAGTGAAAAACTGGCAAATGGCGTTAAGTTGAGATTCTAGAAAAAAAAGAAGAAAAATCGGAAAAATTCCTTCTCATCACTTTTTGTTCTCATTTATTCTCGTACTTTGTGTAATTTTGAAAAGACGCTTTGTATGTGGGTCGTTAAAAGAAGATAGATTTAAAAAAAACGTTTTACGTGCTCTAGAGATTAGAGCTCACAACCTGGTGGTGTGAATGTACAAGGTTAACTTTGAATGTTGTGTAAGTGTTAGCGAGTGCTAGAGTACAAACGATTATCCTCAGATTTTTTACATGCCCTAGATTTTGATCTGAGGGTGATTGAAAAGGTACATAAAGCGAACACCGCGCACCCTTAAGTCTACGAGTTTTAATTCAGAAAGTCAAAAGCAGAAATTTTGATTGAAATTAACCTGAGGCTAGAAAAATTATAAATCATTCTACAAATTTTTTTCTATTCGGTCAA
Source organism: Oikopleura vanhoeffeni (assembly GCA_004367855.1). Classification (NCBI taxonomy): domain Eukaryota; kingdom Metazoa; phylum Chordata; class Appendicularia; order Copelata; family Oikopleuridae; genus Oikopleura; species Oikopleura vanhoeffeni. Next base: position 538,393 of record SCLH01000290.1, on the reverse strand, counting down.
ATCGTAGGTGGCAGTCTAGAGTCTAGACCCCACAGTATTTGTTTATGCTCCGTCATCTTCTTTTATTATCCATACTATCATTTACATTCAGACTTTTTCACGGGGGGTGTAGCTTAATGAAATTTAAGGGTATCCCGGTCCTAAGTTTGACATACTTTCTCGATAAAATATTAGCCAATACACGGCGTCAAGGATATATTCAAGAATACCAGTTTGTAAAACTAGCCTTATCTTGCGTAAAACATGTGTCAAATTTTTTTTTGCAGCATACACTCGCAGACACCATAAGCGAAAACAGGGAGACTAAGTCAAAAGGAAAATCATATCTCTCCCAGGGCCTTTATTTGAAATAAACTTAATTTTAACATAACCTGTATAATTTAGTATTAATTCTGAGTGAGCCGCTTTTGTCGATAAAGGTTATTTTTTCTAGAATATTGCGATAAAGCACACGTTTTTTTTGATTTTGATCATTACGGAACAATCTATCTCCTCTCTAGATTATATTTCAAAATTCCCATCAATTTCTGCAAACGGAGCTCGAAACAAATAGAAACTATCTGAGGATGCTGCTTTTTTTTCAATTTCGGACGCGCAAACTCAAAAATATGATTTTGAAGTCACGTGAAAAAAGTTTTCCCGAAAAAAATGTGCTCGATTTTTTTTGATAGTAAGTGACCCAAAATGAAAGCTGGGAAAATCACTGAGAGAAAGTGGTGCTTACGATCAACACCAATTATTGGAGTTTTAGGGGTCAAATTGAACACAAAACGTTTATTTTTAACATAATTTCGAGAAAAAATTCAGTAAAAAAATCGAAAAGAACCAGACAATTTTCGCATTTTTTTTCTTGTATTTGGGTTGTTTTATTGCGTTCAACAAATAAACAAGTTGATTTGGTGGCATTTTTATAAATAATACACTGCAGAAAATTGTAGGAACCGGAATACCTTAAGATATAGATTCAATGTTAATTAAAAAAAATAAAGTCAGATATCTAGAATTAGAAACATTCTCAATTTTTTCTCAGCCAAAACCTTTCGACCACTTATAACCCCCTGGCCTGTGACCACTTAAACCACCCCTGGCCTATGACCTTAAAGCCCCCTAGACCAGTTAAAACCCCCTTTTTGGCCAAAAGTTCTAAGGGGCTTAATGTGGTAACCCTTTACTGAAAACTAACAGTTTCATGAAAAAACCAAAAATGCTAATTTTGTAGATCTATCCTTAAGGCAGTGGGCTCGATACTGGGCTCTCTTTTACACATTTTTCAAGTGAAGTTTTCTGACGAACCTGGCTTCAGAAAATAATTAATTTTTTTTCCAAATACGTAGTACAACTCGTATAGGAAGGTGCCAGTATATTTCAGAGCATTTCTGAATGACGCTACCTTAACGCTCCAGAAAATGGGTTTTAGTAGGGTCACCCTATAAACACACTATAAAAGTCCTACTCGCTCAATTCAGTCTCATTCAACTTTTTCTTGTTATTGTGCGATTCAACGCTCCTAAATATGGAATGCCATTCCGAGTGGTAGATAGATTTCAAAAATTTTTGCGCCCTATGGTCAAAACAGTGGTATTTGGGAAGCCTTCTACGCAAAAGCCTACTCCTCTTGAAAATATATGTAATTTTTATTAATTTGTGCTTTCAAATTCACCGAAAGGCTGAATTTAGGTTCTAACGGTATGCCTTTTTCCACTTTTTCTCCCAAAATCTCAGAACGAATTGTGAATTTCTAGTTTATTGTTTGAAATTCTGAACTTTTTGAAAATTTAAAAAATATTAAAAAATTGAAAATTAACAGTTTTTGGCAGTATTTCGAGTTAAGATGTCTATCATGTCGAATTTTGAATAGGTGAAATAAACTTCTAGACTCGAAATTGGTAACCTTTCACTTCAAATTCTCAAAAATCTTCAAATCTCAAACTTACTTCTTTTTGAAAAAATCAAAATTCAGAAAAAATCCTACGCTTTAAAACTCAGTGAAAAATTCTCTACAAAATGAGGCTACAAAAAAGTTTTTGAGAAATCATCAATCTATCGTCGCCCCCATCTAAGGTAGTGGTGTCCAACATTTCTGCAGTTATTCTGTCACAGAAATGACCAAATCAATCGTTGAATGTTTTAAAAGCAAAAAAACTCAAAATTAGAACAAACAAATTCGAGAATTTTTATTTTTTTGCGATTTTTATGATTATTTTTTCAAATTTTAGCTGGAAAAAGTTACTTTGTTCTAATTTGAGCTCTAAAACTTCAAAATTTCGGCTTGACGTAACCATTTTTTTCAGTGTTCCCAAGCTTTTAATTTGGGCCTATTTCAAAAAAATGAAGCACATTTTTTTTCGAAAAAATTTTTCACGTGACCTATTGAAGAAATTCAATATTTGTTTGCTTTGAGGTCAAAATTTAACAAAAACGTCCTAATGAAACTTCTGTTTGTTTAGAGCCAGCTTTTGGAAAAAATTTGAGTAAATTTTGAAATTTTGCATTAGGAGAAATAGATTTTCGATGAAAAGTCCAAAAATACAGGTATTTTGGACATGGGCTTTTTTCCTATATTCTAGAATGATATGGCACTATCGACAAAATGCTCTATAAAGTTTTGCATACAAATTTATCAGCTTATGTTAACATTTGGGTTATTTCAAAGTAAAACCTGGGAAGAGATAGATTTCCGGTTTGGCTTAGATGGCTCTTGTTCGCTTAGTGTGAAGGATGTGGTCATATCAAAAAGTTTTTGTATATCTTTTTTGCAAGTTGAACGGCTAGTCTACAAAATGGATCTGAATAATATCCTTGAAGCCCTGTTTGGCTAATGTTTTTCGGAATATGTCAAATTAGAACCGACCATAACCCTAAGGGTATTACCCTTAATCTTGCTGAAAAAGTAACTCAAATTTATTTTGACGATTACAACCAATAGGTACAGTATCGTAACAAGGTGACATTTTCAAACTGCAAAATCCTATCTCTCCCCAGACGGTATAGTCAAATTGAGTTCAAATTTTACGATAAGTACACGGATACAAGATAAGGTACAGATAAACGTGTACAGATCGAACGGATAGATATTATTGATCTCGGTGATAAATTCTAGAACTGCCAATTAACCGACAATTTTTTAACAATTTCAACTAAAAATCTATCTCTCTCCGAGAGTAATATTTGAAAAATAGCTCAAATTT
>SCLH01000290.1:508144-518708 GCA_004367855.1 Oikopleura vanhoeffeni | reverse complement strand
CGAAGAATCAATTCTAAAAACAATATTCTTAGTTTTCTAGCCGAAGCAAATGATGAACAAGTGACACTGTAGTCGATCTGTTTAAATGTTAAAAAATACTCTTAATTTCAACTTTCCCGTCACTTTGTGACTTGCCGTCATCTGAATTTTATGTAATGGTAATTCTCATTTTGTTTTGCTTATACGGCATAAACAACACCAAGGTACACCCGGTTTCTTAAATGGTTAATAAATACGAGTTAAAAGTTTCTTAAAAAAAATCATACTCTGAAAATATTCAAAAACCCCGTTATTAACTAGTCGGCTTAAAATTTTCAGCACCGTGAATTTATTACTATTTTATTTTTCCTATTCGTAGTTTTTGTAAAAATCACCTCGAGTTTGCGCAAAAAATATGTCAAATTTTTTGTATGGATTCTTGATACGAAATCGTTACGGGCCCACCTTTTCAAAAGCGGAAATGCTATCTCCTCCTAGGTTTTATTCCGAAATTAACTTTAATTATTACATAACCTGTGAAATTAGAAAACTAAACTTCTCAGACGCGTTTTTGTCAATAAGCGCTATACTTTTTCTAGAATATATGCTAAAACCACCGTTTTTTACACAATATTATTCAAAAAATCTATCTCTGCCCAGGTTAAATTTGAAAATTCGCTCAAATTTTTCAAACGTAAGAATAAAACGAACAGAAACTTCTGACGAGACTTTGTTTAAATTTCAAAAAAAAATGAGATTAAATTTTTTTGAAAGTAGGCTGAAAAAAGCCAGGGAAACACTGAAACAAAATGGCTTGCGTCGAATCGATCTTTAGAAATATTAGTGGTCAAATTGATACAAACGTTATTTTTTATTTGAGTTTTGTTTTGTGCTTTTAAAACATCAAAGATTGACTTGGTGCATCTTTATGACAAAATAGCCGCAGTATATGAACGAATCAACATACCATTAAAATATAAAATATCGAGAACTTGCTCTGAATTTTTTTTTGAAAATTTTTACTAATTAAATTTTGTCAAGGTTTCAACAGGCAATTTAAATATATAAATATCATCTATCCAGCATATCAGACTGTATTACAGGTTATGATTTAAATTATTTGAATTACTAAAAGTGTATTTTAAAATAATTAAAAGTCAATTTTAAAAATAGTTCAAAATGCTTGTCAAAAATGTCAACGGTTTTGTGGTACGATAATAAAATGAAAATTCTAGTCGAAATAAGTCCAAAAGTTAAGCACTAGAACCTACAATTTGGATTTATATATTGCTTCAAATCAAAGTTGAATAATTCTTAATTATCTTGTTATTTTGATAAGGCTTGAATTTTTGTCCTTATGAATTTAAATTGATCATTCAGTATGCGAAACGTTGTTTATAACATAATTAACATATTACCTAAAAGAAGAGCATTTCTAGCGTCATCAGAAAATGAGTATAATTCGAAAGTTTCTTTTTCAACATATGGAATTTGATCTTCAGTTAATCGTTGATCTTCAATCGTGTCACTGTTAATCTAGGATGATCATAAAAATATTAAATTTTATTTGTCGAAAAAATTATTTAATAAACTTCGGCAGAAAATTGTCATCATCAAAATATAATCAATACTCAAAAAAAATTAGTAAAAAAATATCTCTTGTAGTAACAGATATTTATTTTGGTACAATACCAATAGGAGATTATCCGAATTCGCGACATTTTTGTGTGCGGGCGCAGCTATCGTGTCAAACAAAGAAGTCAATGAGTGACGTGCATTGAAACCTCCCAATTCCAGAACCCCTCATTTATTTATCATAAAAATGAAATTCAAATAGTTGAAAATTCTCCACACTGTCACTTGATTACTATAATTTCCTCTTAATTATAAAAAAACGTGTAATACTTGATATGCTTTTATTAGGAAACTTAGCCATTTTTTATTAAAGATCGATCATCCAAAATTTGTGACTTATTTTAAATTATTTTTGATCAATGATGTTTAGATCAAATCGGATTAAACTGTGACAAAGGTCAGCTACTTATGCCTCGATACCAATACAAATAAAATCTGTGAAGACTACGGTGAGCAAGAATCATGTGATATCCCTTTATCACCTTTTGCATGATCTGAGAGATGTGGGCTGAAAAGAAGAGAAAGCGGCCTCATGAGTGGCTAGAAGGGGTCTTAGGAGTGTTAGGATTGGCTCCCTCAACCCACATCTCTTAGATCATGCAAAAGGTGATAAAGGGATATGCTATACCTTGATTTTTCGCTAAATTTTTTGAAACTAAAAGTTTAAATTTTATAATTTGAATTAATGGATGCAAAAATATAACCTTTGAACTTCCTTATGCAAAAGTTATTGGGATTTCAACTACTGTGAGCTATTGACTCTGGTGCCTTGGTGGAACTTTTTTATATGCTCACAAGGGTTAAATGAAATCAAAATTATGCATTATTTTTTAAATCTACTTTCGAAGAAAGACTTTAAAGCGCGTAGTTAGCTATCTAAAGTGCCTGAATTGAGCTGAAGATTTCTTTATTCAATTTCTTGCGCCAGTTTATTGCAATCACCGAATTGATTTAATTGTATTAATTTTCTTTAACGAAATAGAAATTAAAAATTGTCAAATATTTAAAGAAAATACTGAAATTTTAACTGATTGAAAAAAAAATATTCTTTCATCGAATGAATTAAATGACTCCGATTTAGAGATTGTGTTGACTTCACAATTTGACCATGCTTTTGTAGCATAATTTTTAATCAGAGTAGGAACAACATTTTCTGATCGCAAGATCAAGCATCTGGTTTAAAACGATGTCATAGAGAAAAATTGCATATTTTCGGCTACGTCAGAGCAAAAACATGAATTAATTCATTCAATTTTTTGAACTTTGAAATAAGTCTAATTAAAACTGCGTGACATGTATAGAATATTAAATATGATTTTTTAAAGTTGATAAGTGCCGATTGACATTTGTCTGAGTACAGGATTGTTTCGAAATACTGAGTGCACGGGTTATAAGAAACCCTGCAAACCTGTGACAGCTCTAAGAGAGCTTCCCTTACTTTGATTGTAATTTAACATTTTCTGGTATGAGAATAATGATCACCTAAGGCCTTGCATCATGAATTGCCCAACAATCCAGATCATATCCCCAGCCAAGTCCCAAGCCTTCTAGATCCCGCTCTCCAAACCCACCACGTCGTCGAATATTTTCACCAAAAACTCGAATAAATTGCCCTAAAGTGGAAGATTGTACATAGTCAGAGGCCAAAAATTGAATTTTCGCAATCCCATAGTAAATTAAGGAAATAAGCAAATCATCGTTAAAATTTCCAGCGAACTTTTTGTAATTTGTTCCGATTGCTTTTGCCATTGGATGAAGTAGTAAGTCATTTGCATTCTTCTGTTGTTGAGTCAGAAATACAAACCAATCTGTCAAACTATACATATAAACTTTTGCAGTGTTTTTGATGGAAGTTAAAGTAACCTTGCAAATACTAGCTAAATGAATTTTTCCCAACCCTTACGTAAGAAATATTATCTATATCCTTTTACCGACGGAACTCCATCTCAAAAACATTTACTATCTCTGTAGCGCGTGTTTGAATCCCACTAATGTTGTATTAGTGATTGTCTTGAGTATTACTATCGGCAAGGGTGCTTGATATCGGGACCGCTTAATTTGATCGGTGTGTAATTACTCAAGCAGTCACTAAGACAACATTAGTGGGATTCGAACTCGCGCTATAGATATAGTTAACGTTTTTGAGATGATGTTCCGAAACGGAACTTCCGTTGGTAAAAGGATATATTACGTAAGAAATATTTAAACAAATGTGCTTAATTTTTATTATTAAGCTCTGAATTACCGGTATACGGGTTGAGTCATCTGAAAAAAATTGTCAGAAAAACACTGTGACGTTGAAAACTATCACTATCAAACTATCACGCGGGAAAATCGGCGGGGATGCATCCCTTTTAGAAGCCTGACTATCACTTTCAAAAAGTTAAAGAAATATATAATATATTTCATATATCCTTTTCCCAACAAAACTCCATCTCAAAAACGTTTACTATCTCTATAGCGCGCGCCGCGTGTTTGAATCCCAATAATATTGTCTTAGTGATTTGATTATAGGCAACGGTCTTGATAACGGGACCGCTAAATTTTATCGGTGTGTAATCACCCAATCAATAACAAAGACAATCACTTAGACAACATCAGTGGGATTCGAACACGCGCTACAGAGATAGTAAACGTTTTTGAGTTGAAGTTTTGTTGGGAGAAAGATATTATATATTTCATTGAAATTTGCCGAATTGTGAGGGCTCGCCAAACTTAATTTTTAAATTAATTCCATGAAAAAAGTTTGTCGAATATTTTTTGATGTTCTATAAATTCAGGCTGTTTTGTTTGAAAATTTTAAAATTTTAGTTTCGTCCTCGTTTTGTTTGAGCGCTTCGATTTATAATTTTTGCAACTTTAACACGGTAACGTAGAAGTTCATCAAACCTTTTTAAAAACAATTAATTAAAATTTACTTGAATTTTTCAAGTTCAAAATTTTGATTCTACAAGATTTTTGTTTGAAATTTCCAAAAAAATTGAAATTTCCGTTTTGCATTTTTGAAATAGCTACATCTAGCTTAGATAAAAAAATGAGAATAAACTTAAACATTGCAGCTTAAAAACTTTGCGAGCCGTTTTTCATAATTCTGATCATAAAAACCCACACCCACCTCTTATAGACTTGAACTTACATTTAAAAAATTCGCATATACACTTTCAAACACTGTTTCTGCATTATTTTCTACCTCAATTCGATCGAATCCATCAGCAACTAATTCATCGATAAAAAAATTATCAGCAACTATCTCTGTGCTTAGTTGATTGTAAGAAACAGTCAGAGGATTAAGAAATTCATTGCAAAAGATTTCAACCTCAACAGCAGTATTTTTTTCATCACAATAACAAACAGATCTACGACAAGGAATTTCAAAAACAGCCGCACTTTCGGCAATAAATGTGTTCATAAAATCTTGAAAAACTCGTTGCCACAAAGATTTATTCTCCACAATTGTATCGAAGGAACAACCCAATTTAATATAATTTGATAAAATTGCAAATTTCCTTCTTATTTCTTCGCCAACTAATAAATAAGCTCTTATTGGTGGATAAACATCATTATACAATCCAATATCTGGTGAAATAGGGTGGGAAATTGTTTTTTTGCTCTCTGTTTTTGTAAACTAGCCAGATCAAGGTAAACTACCGTGTAGTTGAGGTAATGGTTATGGTCGTATTCTTCTTATTGTGAGTTATTGTCAATGCCTGATTGTGGGCAGGTTGGAACATATTTCATTATATTGTATTATTCATTAAATATTTGTGATCAGTTTGAGCTATCTAATAACTTTTAACCCTTGGAGGCTCCGGACTATTTTCAAAAACACCTGTGGATTAAATATCAGAAATTGCAGGTTGCTTCTGAATGATTCACTTTTTAGGAAAAATTTTTCTGAAACTGCTGCATTTTCGATTTTAGTCCTGGCGGCTCTAAGTAAATTTTTATTTCTTTAAAAGTGATTTCGATAAATTGCGTAGGTTAGGTTATTTTTTCGGAAAACACCTGTAGATTAAAACCGAAAATTGCAGGTTATTTCTAAGGAAGTCACTTTTTAGAATATCAAAAATTTATTTTTGTTCTGACGGCTCCCATTTCCTCACAAAAAAATTGCGTAGGTTGAAGCACAATTTGTAAATGTCACTTTTCTAAAGGGTTAATAAAGTCAAAATGTGAATTACATACCATTAAAGTTTAAGTCTATCCTTAATCTAGAGGACTAGAGAACAATAAAGTTGCAAGAATTTTTACTTTTCTCGTAATAAGCGCTCAAAGTTGAGCCGAAAAATTGGCTTTGGAGCCTCCAAGGGTGAAGGGGGTCGGTGCATTTTGACAGATACGGATATGGGCTCTCGAGGAAAACTTTTAACTGGGTTTATATATTCTTCTCAATATGCCATCAAAGTAATGTTTCATAATCCAGGCAACTACAGTATGTAAAAAAATTGTTCGAGACCAACAAGAGAAATTTCTCTGGATCAAAACCTATAATTGGCAGGAGAATTACTTTCAATCCAGAGGAAATTGGAGCTTTTGGTCTCGAACAATTTTTTTACATAATTTATAGTAATTAATAATTCGTTACGAATTATTGGTTTTTGAGAAAAATTTTGGGTTCCAATTAAACTTTTCGAATTCGACAAATAATGAGAAATTTTTGAAAGTTCCGAACATAGTAAAAAAAACTTATTTTTCGATCAATTTTTTTTTAATATTTTTTAAAATCAACAAAAAACACTTTTCAAAGTGGCCACTTAAACTTTTCGCGTAGGTGACCAAATATTTTTTATGACATGGTTTTGTGATTGTAGGTCAAAAATAATTGGAAATATTTCGAAAATTTTCTTCATCAATTGTTCAAAAATTTTCAAACTTCTTCTTCTGGAATCATCAGCAAAAATATTTAGAATGCTTCCTTATACATTATGTACTTAATTCAAATATGTCCTCGTTTTGTTTCTTTGCTCTTGTTTATACTTTGAATTATAATTTTCCANTATCCAAAATTAATGAAAATTTCTTTCACTGAAACTTGACAAATTGGTAAGCCGACTCATCAACCCATTTACGTAAAGATCTTATAAAGATAAATTAATTAAATTTCAACTGGTGGTTCGTTTTTAACGGCTTTCAACTAATAAAAAATAAATTTTACTTTAATTTTTACACGCGAGATAGCAAACGTGCGTTTTTTAGTATTTTCTTCAGATCGATTATTTTCTTCGATTATTTTCTTCAGATCGATTATTTTTACTTTATAAATCGTCTTTTGAAAAAACACTCAGAAAAACGCGTTTGCTATAAAAGGTGTCTAAATTACAGTAAAATTTATTTTCTATTTCTAATTAATTATGAGCTCTAAATTACGGTCCTGTCCACCGTTGGAAATTTATAAAGTTTAAATTCATACGATTTTTAACTCAAAATCGAAAGTTTAAATTTTTGAAAAAACTCTAAAAATCGAAATTTCAGCACATCGAAAATTGAATTTTTTTCATGAGTTAAATGAAATAAGTTAAAACGGTTGACAGGTTGGCTTCCCAATTGGGAAGTCTTGGTGAAATATTTATTTTTAATTCTTGAATACAAAAGTATGATTCAGAGTATTAACAAGAGCGCAGAAACAAAACGAAAACATATTTAAATATAGTGAAAGTAGCCATTTCAAATATTTTCAGCTTAGGATTCCAGAAAAAATTAGTTTGAACAATAAATGGGGAAAATTTTCTATATATTTCCAAATAGTTTCGACCGAAAATCCCAAAAAAATTTCATATGATTTTTCAAGTAGCATATAAAAAAAATGTGGTCACCTACGCGAAAAGTAAAAGTGGCCATTTTGAGAAAGTTTTTTTGTTAATTTAAAACAAATACTGTCAAAAAAATTTAAAGGAAAAATAAGACATTTTTCCATAATGTTCGGAAGTCTTTTCCAAAATTTCTCATAATTTGTCGAATTCGAAAAGTTTAATTCGAACTCAACATTTTCTTAAAAAACAGTAATTCAAAATTGCTGTACTTAAAAAAGTTGCCTGGAGTATGAAACATTACTTTGGTGGTATAATGAGAACAATGAATAAACCCAGTAAAAAGTTTTTCATCAAGAGCCCATATTCATATCTGTCAAAATGCACCGACCCCCTTTAATCGGATGAGTCGTTTTGCAAGAGCCGAATTATACAAAAAATTTGGCTAAAAGGTCTAGCCAGTACCGTGATAGATATGCTAGCAGATACTTCCTTTATAGGTTAGAAAAAACGCTCGCTAGCCGAGGTATCCTAGATAGGTATACAGATTAAGGAGGTCGTTTTAACAGATACGGATATGGGCTCTTGATGAAAAACATTTCACTGGGTTTATATATTTATCTCAATATACCATCAAAATTATGTTTGATAATTCAGGTAACTTTTGTAACTAGAGGATTTTTTAATTATTGTTTTTTTTTTTAATTTTGAGTTCGATTTAAACTTTTCGAATTCGACAAATTTTTGAAAAAAGTTCCGAACATTATAAAAAAATGCCTTATTTTTTGTTAAATTTTCATTATTTGTGAAATCATGCTACTAGTATTTGAAAAATCATCTGACATGTTTTTTTGATTTTCGGTCGAAACTATTTGGAAATATTTTGAAAATGTTCCTCATTTCTTGTTCCAAATTTTTTTAACTAATTTTTCTGGAATCCTTAGCTGAAAATATTTGGAATGGCTACTTTCACTCTTTTTAAATATGTATTCGTTTTGTTTATTTAACTCATGCAGGAAAATATTTCTTTCGATGTGGTAAAATTTCGGTTTTTTCCGTCTTTTTTCACAAATTTAAATTTTCGATTTTGACGTAGAAATCGTATAAAATAAAATTTAATAAATCCGAGTTGGTGGTCGAAAGCGTATTTTAGAGCTTCTAAGTAACAAATGAAACATAATAAATTTTACTGTTATTTAGACACCATGGAAGCAAACGCGCTTTTTTGAGTGTTTTTTCAAAAGACGATTTATAAAGTAGAAATAATCAATCTGAAAAAATTAAGATTATACAAAGTAAGCTGAAAAGTGCCAACTTGTGTTCGAAAAAGTTTTTATTCAAAAATTTTGAAGTGGCAAAAAGTTTCCCCTCAAGACAAAAAAAATTTAAAAAGTGCAAATCTGTCAAAAGGCACCGACCCCCTTCAGTTATTTTCGGAACTGCTTTTCACACTGCTTTCATAATTTTTTGGTACTTGCTAAAATATTAATTATCTCTCGGTGTTCAATTTTGAGCGCTTATCACGAAAAAACTGCATTTTATATATAGATTGTAGATGTTTTATTTTTGAAAAAAAGGCCCGAAATTATAGAATGAATTATCAGATTTTATCTTTGTTTTTGAAAAAACGGCAGAAACCAAATAGTAAAAATTGAAGTTTGATCACTAACTTTTGAAAAACCAGATCGGATCGCAAATTTTGAAAACCTGATCGGATCGAACTTGATTAGATCGAAGATTTCAAAAACCTGATCGGATCGAACTTGATCGGATGGCAAATTTTAAAAACCTGATCGGATCGAACTTGATCGGATCGCAGATTTCAAAGAACTGATCGGATCGAGAAAAAGTCGATCCGATCCGATCAAGTTCGATCCGATCAGGTTATGCCGATCCCTTATTCAGACCTTGACTTTCCATTTATTTCCAATTTGAAATCTAATTTCCTGTTTTCTCATTAAAAGACGATTTCCGGTCGATGAGAAAACACACAAAAATTGCTGCAAATAATTTTTTGTATTCTGAAATCTGTTCCTAGTTCAAATCAAAATTACGAGCGTTTTAGCACAAGGTGGAACTCAAAAAGTAATTTGATCAAAATAAAATTAAAAAAATAAGGTTTGCTTCAATTTGAATCCTAAAACTTCAGAATATAGGGTTGTTGAAGTCAACTTTCTGATCAGGGTTGCCGTGGTTTCCTTGTGAACTAACTATCAGAAAAATCTTCGCACTTTCGTTTTTTTTTGAAATATTTTTTATTTCAGAAAAATTACTCACAGTAAAATAAAAACAGTTCTGGGAATATTAATAATATTGATAATTTCTTCAAAAGATACCCGGAATACTTTCCTAAACACGCAGTTCCTCAGATCTTTCGTATTTCTCACCCAGACTAAATTTACAGAGCATTTTTCTATCCATATTGCGTTTAAACGTGTGAAAATACTGTCTTTAATTTCGGCTACCAATGCATAATTATTTTGCACCATGTCCTTCAAAATGACGTCAGTTAGCAACGCGGGGTATGAATTAAGCAAAAATTTCACGATCAATTCCATTTTATTCCTACTTTCATCATACGACATGTTGACATGTCGCGACAGACGACGATTGGATATCTGGTAAAGGAACTCAAAATATATATATACAGAAAAATGTATTTATTCAGCGATATCCCTTCACCACACTTGGGTTTCGATCCACCTTAAATAGTGGCTGGAGAAAACACTTCGCTTTCGAGTCAAAAAATTTGATTTAACATAATGCATTATTTGCATAACACAAATTGTAGTTACCGGTATTTCCACTCTTATGAGAACCCGCGGATTTAAAAATCACTTTTCTCACCTTTAAGGGGGTAGGTGTCGGTTTTTTGAGCCCTTTATAGAATTAATTTAAACTAAAATGTTAAACCTAATTATCGAATTTGACGCTGATTGGTTCAGAATTTCGATTAGCTGTAAGCAGATTTTTTGATCAGTGAACTCTCAGCTTCAATTTGATGGTACTTTTGTTCCGATCAGACGAACTTTTCATTTCCGGTTTACTCCAAGTCAATTTTCTAGAATTCTAGAGTATTAATCTAAAATTCCTTCCGATCACATTGACCGCATTATATTTATCTACCTTAGTCGAAAAAACGGCTTTATTCTAAACATTCGTCTAAAAGAAGATAGAGTTTGAAGTCGAAAAACTGGAAAAAT
>SCLH01000290.1:482925-493401 GCA_004367855.1 Oikopleura vanhoeffeni | reverse complement strand
AAGTCCTATTTTTCTTTCGCCTTATTTCAAAACAACGACATTTTCGGAATGTAACAAGCCCAAGGAGTGGTGAGCAAGATGTTCCAAGCATTTTTTTAATTTCGCTGTAAGGAGACTACTTTTAAGTCATGGACTGTACCCGTAAATTGGTCATCACAGGGAAAAATCCGAAACAATTTATATTCAGAACTTTTTATAGTTGAGATGCGAAAAATTAAATTATAGGGTTAAAAATTCAAACGGACCGAAATATTCGATAAATCCATCAATCCAAGCTGCCCATAAATCGGCAAATTCATCGCCATAAACTGATTCGTAGCCAGCACGCATTCTTGCCAAGGATAAATATTATCAAAAGTATAGTCAGAAAAATTAATCAAAAATTCACTTCTTCCTAATATAACCTGTTCTCTCAATTCGAAAAAAAGGTATGCGATTTTTTAAAGTCTCATTTTTCCCCAGCAATTTGAGACTGTTTTTTGAATTGACGCTTCAGCCAACGAATTTTTTTGCCTGGTCAAGCCAAGCCAGACAAATACATTTGGCGTGCCGAGATCTGCCCTGATTTTTTTTTCGATAATTTTATAACTTTATTGAAAGATTTGAGGACATTTTAATAATTGTGTAATCAGACTTATGCTATTTTTAACAAAGAATAGGAGAACCCTCATTTTACTATGAATCCAAATCCAAAGTTTCAAGTAATAATTGACTTAATTTTTTTTGCTGACGACAATGAGATGTACGACCTCTCAAAAAGTGAAAAATAACATCTTAAAATTGTTTCACAGCCTTCGTCTATGAGCCAATTTTTATGTTTGTTTCAAAACAATCATATTTTATGCTTATTACTCGTTCTTCGAGATCCGAATTTCAAATGTTTGCCTAGGGGGCGCTACATCGCAAAACTCTTATTTTCAGCTTTCTTATTTTGGCTCTAGCGACACATGTGATCAAAAGTAAAATTTATAAAACCGTTTCAGGAAACCGAAAGTGGCGCATCTTTTTGTTGTAGTAAATCATGAAAATAGCACTTCGGCAAATACGATTTAGCGCCACCTAGGCAAAAATTTAAATTCGGATCTCGAAGATCGATTAATATTCAAAAATTGAATCATTTAAGAAAAACAGAAAAATTGCTCAATAGGCTGTGAAAATTTTTAAGACATCATTTTTTCGCTTTTCTGGAGGTTGTAGACGTCATTCAGGCCAGCAAAAACAAATTCAAGTCAATTATTAATTCAAAATTTTTTCTCGATCCAGGGTATTCTTCGTTTATGAGGGAGCGCCGATTCAAAAAGGTCAAAATTGCATCAACAACCCTCTTAATACCTTTTGTTACATAACAACTATTTAGAAAATCCATACTTTATTATTGTTAGGTATAATTAATCCCTACTCTTGCGCTCCAGGCTGAAACGTCTCTCATGGCTAAATACATTTTCTTATCTTTTTCAGTCATTGTTGCATTCGAGCCCCAAATAATGAGTTTTTCAATCTTGTGCTGAAAATCTGGATTCCCGGCCAAACATAATCCCGTAATTCCGCCGTCGGACCAGCCAATCAAATTGTATTTTTCTATCCCAAGTTGATTAAGACAGTGTCCCAAATCGGCTGCGTCCCGTTGCAGGAAATTCGCTTTTGGCCAGGTTCGATTTGGTGGTCGAGATCGACCATAACCAGCCGGTTCAAAGCAAAAAATTCGGTACTGTTGAAATGGACTTTTTAGGTTCAAATTATGTTTTAAAGCAAAGAAAATTTCGCAATCGAAGTTGCATTTGTGTAGATTGAAATAGAATGTTTTTAAACTACGAAAAACATAATTTCGTTATATCGAAAATCCTGCATATGCGTCGAATTTTATCATGACGCCACAAGAAAAGACATAGTTCAATCACATTACTCGATTGTCGAGAATCCTGTGATTTCATTGGTCACTTTCTCTTTTTGTGACGTCATGATTAAATTCGCCGCATGGGCAGGATTTTCGATATGATTTGAAAATATGATTCGATAATGAAAATTAATTTGGTCAAAACTTTTTTTTGTTTATCTGATGAAATCTTTTTAAGATTTGAAATCAATGAAAGTAAATAGAGCAAACAATATTCAAAATGTATACAAACAAATGTGGAATTTCTTCTGAAATTTTAGACAGTAAAACAAAGGGGGTCAACAGTATGTCTTTTTTTCGCGGGAAAATTTAAGGAAGGGCGGGGAGAATTCTCCCCAATTCATAGAGGATTTTTCCCAACCATCCTTAAATTTTCACTTCCGTACCTTTATCATGAAGACGGTACATTGAAAGAAAAAATTTCGAGCCATTAAGGGTATCCCTGCTCCTAATTNGATCGCACAAATGAGCTCTACAGGCACTAGAAAAGTGCCAAAATCAATTCTTAAAAAGTTATGTTTGGCTTCGTCTATTAACCGATTCTCATGATTTTTTTCAATTAGCTTTTATTTTTATTATCTTAAGACTCTCAAGGGCGAATTTGAAATTTCCAGCTAAAACTCGAAATATGATTTTTTTGGGTTCGTAGTACACTCAATTATCACCCTGTATCAATTTTAAGCATGTTTAATGCCTCTAAGGTCTTTATTTAATCAGAGTCGCATACCCCCTTAAGCAGCTTTAAAGTAGGGTGGGACATGCGAATTCGATTTTCATTTAGTTTCTTTAAACTAGGCTTAAAAGATGCGCATTGAAATTTTAAACACGGACACAGAAAAAAATTTGAAAAAAAACGGACAGGTGGCAAAATTGAATTTGAATTTTTTTTTGAGATTTTCAAACTCAATTACAGTCACTAAAACTAATTTTTTTTGACAAATTTTGTTTTAATTTTTCTGTTTTTTCTTATTTAATTTTTGATCCCCGTCCACTACATCGATTCTTGGAAAAAATTCTTCAGAGATGTATTTTGTTCTCTTTTTTGCATTAAAAAATAATTTAAAAATTATTGTTCCAAATTCGAGTTGAAAATGATAAAAAACTGAAAAAAATCAAAAACTTTGTTTGTCATTTTCAATTTTCCTTCATCGTTTTTCAATTTTTTCTTTCTAGAAATGTATTTTGTACTCATCTTTTCAATGAAAAATAATGACAAAAATTTTTGTTCGAAATTCAAGTCGAAAATGATAGAAAACTAAAAAATAAAAAATTTGTTTTTTTTATTTTTTATTTTTGACCCCCCTCCGCAAAATATATTTTCAAAATTTTATTTTCAGAAACAGTGTTTTTTCAAACTGCATTAAAAAAAATAGTAAGACGAAACTAAATACTAAGCGCCTATTTTTAACTTGAATTTTGACCTATAGTAACCTTTTCAAAAAAAATTTCATATATTTTTTTGAACTTCTGACAGGTTGTTTAGTCACTTGAGTCATCTAAATATATCTATATATGAAATGTCAAATCGCATTTCCCACCCTACTTTAAAGGTCAATGCATTTTCTTTTGCTTTTTATGACAGAAAGTTTTTTATACATAATAATTATTTACATAATTATACATAATAATTAATTAAACATGATAATTAAGTTTTTTATAGATAATAATTATACATAATAATTATCCATAATAATTATACATAATAATTATATACAGAGAGGCCCAACATTGCCGAAAGTTTTGTTGGCAAAAAAATTCGGCAATATTGGCACATTCGGCAATATGGGGCACCTCTTTTGTACTGGGGGCCTATATAGGAATTATTTTAGCCTATATCCCTTTAACACCTTTTGCTTAATCTGAGAGATGTGGGCTGAAAAGCGGCCTCATTAGTGGCTAGGAGGGGTCTCAGGAGTGTTAGGATTGGCTCCCTCAGCCCACATCTCTCAGATTAAGGAAAAGGTGTTAAAGGGATATAGGAATTATTTTAGCTAAAAATGGTGATTTTGCGTAGGTTAAATTCGGCAATATCAGCACTTTCGGCAATATTGGGCCGGCAATATCGGCCCCCCCCTGTACAACTTTTCATGGCGATTTTTTAGATTATGGAATAATTCCTGAAAATGATGCGTTGGAGAGCTACAGGCATTAAGAGGGCGTGATCTATTATTTCAAAAATCTGTAAATTAAGCCGTAAAGACTTCAAAATCGGCACACTAGAACTAAATTGCTCGGTGATTTTGAAAACGTTAAAAAAAATTGAAGTTTTCAAGTGCAGCAACTTTTGAGGTCACAAATCGATGCGTCGTATCTATAATAAAAACATATTAAAAAATGAAAGCGATTCCGCAACTTCTGAATGCGTGAGGTACAAAAAACTGTTTTTGGACACCATGGAGTAAAGAATAAAAAAATTAACTTTGAAACTGTCTAGGTATGGGCAAAATTTTTGTCAAACTTTCAGGACTTTTTGTTATTAATTTCAAAATTCTTCGGCCACCCTATGTTGACTCCATTGTTGTTAAATATACCACACTCTTGGTGTTTTGTAACGTTAAATGGAGATGGTAATGTTTCAAATTTATTTTTAAATCACAATTATAAGTCATTATTTCTGAAAAGTTGACTTTTTCATAACATATTTTGATAATTAGCTTTCCATCTCATTCATTTTTTAGTTATTTCTTTTTGAGTGCAAAACTAAACATGACCCATGTTTACGGCCAGTAAGTACTGAGAGATTCACACACTTCGTAACTGTCATTTCTTACTATTGTTGTAGTGTTTTTGTCAGGTGGCTCGACTAGGGCCGCCACCGGGTCGCGCGCATAACTATATGGGCGGGACAATTAGCGAAAGAGAGACTTTTGACATCATAGTTAGAGCCGATAATAACAGGATAAATCTTTCTGTTAAAAGATACTAATTTTATAACACAATGCATAACAAATTGTTAAAATGGTCTCAAATAGTTTTTTTGATAAAAATCCGCGTCGGACAATTATTAGAAAGTCTTAAATCGGAGAAAATAAACATATTTCAAATGTTCGTCATATTTAAAATCAAAATACAGGGGGGGACTCAATATCACCGAAGTTTTCCAAAATATTGGCGATATTGGGCAATTTGAAAAGTTTTTCAGTTGTAAAATTGTTTCACAATAGGTTCAAATGCGTAAAATATGTGTCGAACTTAAGTAACAAACCAAACGCAATCAAATAAAAATTTCAAAAGTAAATTTGGGAATTCATTCTTGAAATTTGACGTCAACCTAAGACACGGAGGTGGCAGAAAACTTTAGCTATCTATCATACAAGGGGGCAATATTGCCGAAAGTATTTTGGCAAAAATCGCAATATGGGGAAACCTCTTTGTATGGGGGCCTTATAACAGGAATTATTTTAACTGCAAATGGTGATTTGCGTAGGTTAATTCGGCAATATGGGGCAAATTCGGCAATATTGGCCCCCTGTATTTTCTAATTTATTTCTAAATTAAAAGTTCTTTTTATTTATTTTATTTAAAAGTTTCCTCTATTAATTTTCAAATCATTTAAATTAATGGTAAGGGGGTGCATTCGTCTGGCAGGTTGGTACATTTTTCAGAGCGATATGAAAGACAAAATGTGAAGATTTATTTTTTATCTTCAATAAAGTGTTCATTCTTGCAAACGTTTTATATTTTATTCTTAACATTACTGAGTAATCTGTAAAATATAAAAAAACACTTTTCATTGGACTCCATTTTCAACTGAACCCAATGTTAGATTTTTTTAAAACGAATTAAGGAGGTAGCAGCGATGTGGCAGACTGGCGTCAATTTAACTTACGAAAAATAATTTTAGTTTATTTTTTGTGCTTGTTATCGTTAGTTGAACCAGAATAAATGTGTTATCAGCTTATAAAAATCATTTTTTATCATTTTAGGAAAGATTTGAGTTCGACTTTTATTTTTTGAATTCGTAAATTTCAAAAAATTCAAATATTATTAAAATTTCACGCATTTTTCACCCAAAATTTTTTTTTATTTTTTCTTTCAAATTTGTGAATAAAAACGAAAAAATAGCCACTCTTAAATTTTTTCATGCATGTTACATATTTCTGAATGCTGTTTAAAAAATCATAACATGTTCATTTGTCCTTTTTTGTCGACTTTTTTTAAAAATAATTATGAAAATTTTAGCAAATCAAGTTCAAAATTTTTATTAATGCTTTTTTGAATTTTCCTTGATAATCATGCGAATCATTGTGTTATTTTCTGGTATCGAATTTGATCCGTATTTTAACCGATGGAAGGGTCAATCGAATATCGTTTCTGAACTACTGATGAAATTTACAACACTTGCTTGTGACACGGTTTGTGCCATTTGGACGCAATTATGAAAAATTTATTTCTTCAAAAAGATCTATATAAATTGCGGGTGTAATAGGCTACTTTACCTTGAAATAATCAGGACATTTTTTCATATTAAACTCAATTGAAGGTCATTTTTTTTTCCTAAAAACCTGTTTTTCTCTATTTTTCATGGAAAAAACTTCATTTATTAAGAAATTCGTTCATGTGGATAATGATTTCTCCCATCATAAGTGCATTAACCCCGAAAATGTCTGAAGTTTATAATATTGCATTTAAAAAAAATCCCACATCGGGTCAAGTTGGAAATGGAGTTGTAATGAAAAGTGCTTTTTGATATTTTTACAGATAATAAGTATGTTGAGAAATTAAAATATAAAATTTGCAAGATATGAACACTTTATTGAAAATAAAAAATAAAAATAAAAAAATTTCACATTTTTTTCCTGTTTCAAAAATCACTCCGAAAAATGTACCAATCTGCCACATCGCTGCTACCCCTTAGAGTGGTTCCTACATTTTCTGCAGTTGTTTTGTCATAAAAATGCACCAAATCAATTGTTTGTATGTTAACGCATAAAACAACCCGAATGACAACAAAAAATTTTTCGAAAATTTTGCGTCTGAATAAGCATATACCTGTTTGGCTATGTTTCATCGGAATATGTCAAATTAGGAACCACCCATATCTCTAATAAACTTCAGCCATTTTCGAGTGTACTCCGCTAAAAAGGGGAAAACATTTTTCGTCAAAAACTTTTTCGTCAAATATTTTTTCGTCAAAAACTTTTTCGTCAAAATTTTTTCGTCAAAACATTTTTTCGTCAAAATAATTTTCGTCAAATATTTTTTTCATAATTATTTTTTCGTCAAAATTATTTATTGTTAAAACAAAGTTTTCGTCAGAAATTTTCTTAATGAAATTTATTTGCTAGTCTCAAATTGAGAGGTCTCAATAAATGATAATAATAAAAAGAATCGATAATCGTATTTTGATTTTATTAAATTTTCTACGTAGACTATGTAGACTTCTAAAGTTTAATGTGTATGGTACTACCCACTTTGAGGATCCCGCTTCTAGCGTGGAGAAATAACGCGTCTCTAGTTGTTTTCAGAGATTGGGCCCTTCAACATGCTAGAGATAGATGACAAATCTTTTGCGAAAAACGTCGAGCCCTCTGAGATAATTGTAAAAACGTGTCATGTGGAATGGTTGCACAGAACTGTAGAGACGGCTGATAATAAAAAAAATCAAATAGTTCCAAGTTGAGGGTAAAATTAAAAAAATCTTCGGTTTCAACATTATAAATTTAAAAATCTATTGCAAGAATATTTTTTTAATTGAGTACCAAAAACGTGTTCAATGTGGAAATGTTGCACAAAATGTTAGGAAAACACAGAACGTAGA
Organism: Oikopleura vanhoeffeni; assembly: GCA_004367855.1. NCBI lineage: Eukaryota > Metazoa > Chordata > Appendicularia > Copelata > Oikopleuridae > Oikopleura > Oikopleura vanhoeffeni. The sequence goes on along the minus strand of SCLH01000290.1, from coordinate 485,746 downwards.
GACGATGATAATAAAAAAAATCAATAGTTTCCAATTGAGGGTAAATTAAAAATCTCCGGTTTCAACATTATTAAATTTAAAAGAATCTATTGCAAGATATTTTTTTTAAATTGAGTGCCAAATGGCACTTATAAGTGAATGATATCACACAAGTTGTGTGACACAAACTAGGGTGGCGCGAAAATTTTGAAATTAATAACAAAAATCCTGAGAAGTTTGACAAATTTTTGCCATACTTAGACAGATAAAGTGAAAAAAAATATTTTTTTATCTTAACTCCATGGGTCCAAAAACAGTTTTTTGTACCTTACGCATCAGAAGTTGCGGAATCGCTTTCATTTTTTAATATGTTATTATTAATTAACAACGCACCATTTGTGTCTCAAAAGTTGCTGCACTTGAAACTTGAAATTTTTTTCAACATTTTCAAACCACCGAGCAATTAAGTTTTAGTGTGCCGACTTTTAGTCTTTCCGGCTTAATTTACAGATTTTGAAAAAATAGATCACGCCTCCTTAATGCCTGTAGCTCTCCAACGCATCATTTTCAGGATTTATCATAACCTTAAAAATTCGCCATGAAAAGTTGTATATATTTTATGTAGAAAAAACTTTCTGTCATAAAAAGCAAGAAAGATGTATTGACCTTAAAGCTGCTTTAGAGGTCGATGGGCTTAAAGTGCAGCAATTTTGAGATTTCTCAATGTTTTTTTGCTTCATATTAGTCTAGTTTCGAATTTTTAAGCTCATAAATTAACTTCCGAATGCTACGTGCAGTTGGTGAAATTCCTCGGCCCCCTAGTCAACAATGTTTCACAATGTATTTGGAAATCACCATTATGCCTATACCTGTGGTTTACACTTTTTACTTGTTAGCTTCTATCTTATTTGTGTTTCTGGTGATCCTCTAAATAAGCGCTAACAGTTACTAGAGGTTTCTATCAACCCTTGAAGGCTCCGAACTTGAACTTTCCTAGCGCGCTGAGAAAGCTATTTGATCGAGCTCGAAAGCCTATTAAGAGGATACGTCGCACTTTTTTAGGGTACTTTGGTGTGAAAATGCACGAATGCTAGTGAAAAACTCAGAAATCATAACTTATACAATAAAAGCCAAAACAAAATCCAAAAAAAGTCGAAATTTCATTTTTTCCGAATTTTCTGAGTATTTTTTTTTGGAACATATGAACCCACTTTTCGACCAGAAAAAAAACTCAAAATATCAAAAAAGGTGTAAGCAGATTTTTTATCAGTGAAACTCAAGCTTTAATTTGGTTACTTTTAGACTAAATCCGACGACTTTCATTTCCAAGTTTTCACTTCCGGTTTACATAAAATGCGATTTTCTAGATTCAACAAATATCTTAAAATTCTACGACCAATCATAATAACAAAACTATTTCTCCATCTTTTCCCAAATTTATACTGCATTCTGAAAAGTAACTAGAGGAGATATTTTGAGATAGCAAATCTTGAACTTAGGCGGTTTTTCACAGCTTTCTAAAAAAACACAGTTGGAAATTAAAAATTCCACCATCATATTACAACCATAAGTGTTTCCGTGGTTCATACCAAGTTTGAGGTGAAATCGGATCGAGCTCTAGAGGAGATAATTTTGAAATTTGATTAGCGTTGTTCTAGAATTCTAGCTGCATGATGGTCACCAGGATCGGCCAAAAATATTTTGATCGATTTTTTCTGTTATATAGAATAGATCTACTAAATGGCTTTTCTCACAGTTTCGTAGCTTGTTTAGATTCTGGTAAGTGGATACAAAAGTACATTTTCCGACCGCTACCCCTTAAGACTCGACTTTAGGCGCATTAACTTAATAACTACACACGAGTGTGATTTCTGTTCCCAAATTGTCTGAATAAAAAATTTGATTCAGACCAATTTGGTTCAGAAAGCACGAACTTTTTGAGATATTAAAATGGGATCGCTTGCTTAGTGTACCACCTAGAGCAATGTAAAAATTACAAATAAGTCTACATATAAGATTGTTTCATCTTTTAGACTTTCTCGAATTAATAGCTATCAATATCAAAACAAATTGTAATCGTGGTGATGTATTTTTTGTTGAAGAAAAGCAAGGGATGGCTGCCGAGATTTAGCCAATTCAAAAAAAATATTAAAATAGTAGAATATTATTTTCGAAGTAATATATATAATTTTCCAAGGCGGCCAATGCTTATGAAAACCTTTTTTTCTCGAAAGTGGGTTTCCATAAATGGTACTTAGTGCGTATTCGTATGAGAGTAACACCATGCAGGGATCGATTTTTTCAAAATTGACCGGGGCGGGTCGATTTTTTTTTCTGAAATTTTCCATGGTCGGTCAGTAAACGCCAACCGCCAGTACTTTTTCGTCAGGGCGAATAAATTTTTTCGATCCGGGTCGGGTCGGAGTGGTCGGTCGTCGAGGTCGGGAGAATTTTTGTTCGGCGGGATTTTAAAATGAGTGGATTCTCGAGCTAAAAAGGAAAAATGGCTCATATTGAGGGGGGGAGTGGGCTCGATAAGTTAAAAAGGTGAGTGGGATCGAAATTAAGAGGGTAACTGGTCTTGCGATATAAGAGGATTGCTCGAGTTTAAGTTCAATGGGGCTCAGGTTAAAGTGATTGTCAGGGTTCCCACAATATGGATTATCCGCCAATAATCGACATACTCTAGGGTTGATTTTTCACACTAGCGAGTTTGTGTTAAATTTATTGTCGCGGTCTCTTTTAGGATAGAATATAACATTTTTCAATATTCACTACTCCAAAAAAGATGAGGTTATTTAGAGTTTTTTGCAAAAAATTATCTGTAAAATATATAATAAAA
>SCLH01000290.1:467774-480683 GCA_004367855.1 Oikopleura vanhoeffeni | reverse complement strand
TTTGTGCTAGTAAAACATAAATCATTAATTTGGTACATTTTGTCACATGTTAACGGCAAACATTAAGGGACCTCGGTATCCGATCACCAGAAAGTTTGTCATTATTTTGTTTGTACTAACTTGAGGCCAGCAGGCTATCTTAAGAGGGTGGTTGTCGCTGAATAAGGCCCAAGAAAAAAATCCAGAATTTATTGTAAATTTAATCCATACGGTAGTTTTAAAATGATGATCGCGCGACCATGTCATCAGTTGACATACGGAAACTGAATTGATACCCCAAAATTTAGTCATTGATTCTGCTTGATTTTTCATGAAAAATTCAAAAAAACCACTAATAAAAATTTTGGACTTGATTTGCTGGAAATTTTATATATTTTAAAAACAAATAAACCTGAAAATAGAAAAAATTATCAAAATTTTGGTATTTTAAAACTTTTTCTAAGTATTTTTATCTACAAAGACGATTAATTTCAAGAAACTTTGCCATATTATTGGTACTGTTAAAATCCGGAAAAGTAGAGCTTTTAATAAAAAATACAAAAAAAAACAGAAACCAATTAGGTTTACTAATCAAATAATGCTTAAGTTTGGTGGTTTTCAGGCATTCTCGAAAATGTGTGACGTAATTGAGAAAATCAATTCCCAGAATCTTCAAGTTTGCTATGTCTGTGATGAATATCGAAGCTTTTAATTGAAAACCCAGAGAGGAGATAGGTTTTGAAATATGTAAAGTTCGCCCTGTTACATTCATGTTCAAAGAAGTGTAAAGGCAAAAAAAAATTTTTGAGATCCAGGTGGAATCTACAATCTTATATATGTTCAGAAGTCTTAAGATGTTCTCCTATTTTGCGTATGATCACCCTGAATTTGCCAAATTAGGAACCACGATACCCTGAAAATTCGTATTATATTTGGTAAGAAATTTTGTTTAATTTTATTGGGAAGAAATAATAAATATTTCTCAAATTATTAACAGAAAGATATATCGATTACGGGGCCTCCTCTCACATATAAATTACATAATATAATCCATTTTTTAGCCAAAATTTTTATATAATTCGGCTTTTTAAAACAACTCGTCCGAGTAAGTTCATAGATAGCTTTAACTGAGCACAAATATTTAGTGAATAAAGAAATAGAGGAACTAGTCCAAATTGACCATTTTTATGTTTTCTAAGATTTCTGGTATTGTTTAATTATCAGTTTTTCCCAAAAATTGGAAACAATGGTCTGATTCGGTCCATTTTTGTTTAAATTTATTTTTCTCTAAAAAGTTGTGCTCAGTTTGAGCTATATAAGAACTGAATCAGATCAGTAGTTTTCAAAAGCCGAATTTGATAAAAATTTTCCATATTTGCGAGGAGGCCCGTGGCCGATAAAGCTAGAAAATGCGTAACTTACGCAGCGTAAGGTAAAAAAAATATGTTTGGAAGTAAACATTCGGATTTCACTGTTATTGAACTCGTAAACTAGCGAAGTGAATCTGTACCCAGACTGCATTTCTGCCATCTAGCTGCCATTATTCTTAATCGAGCTATACTATATGTATACTGTATAAGCAAAGTTATATATCACCATTATCACCTTTTGGTTAATCTGAGAGTTGCGGGCTGAGGGAGCCAATCCTAACACTCCTAAGACCCTTCCTAGCCACTTATGAGGCCGCTTTTCAGCTCACACCTCTCAGATTAACCAAAAGTTGTTAAAGGGATATAAGCAAAGTTTCATTATCAACATACAGTAACAACAGTACATTTTTTAGTATCTTAAAATTGAATTAAGCCTGGCTGAATCAGCCAATTTGCTTTACAATCGAAAAACAAATTTTTATTTAAACCGATAAAAAGGCCTTTGGGGATAAAAAAAAACGCGAAAATGACTAGATTTCAGATTTGGACCGAATCTAAGAATTTTTAGTACCCATATTCTTGTTGTTAACTTTTTTGTTATTAACCTTTTGTAATTGAGTTTAAAACAAAATGTCGTCATTCTACACATCATAAAATTATTGTCGACATTTTCCTTCCGGTTTTAATGAAAATGTCGACATTTTGCATGGGTGTTATTAACTTTTTACAAAGTCGACATTTCACTGTCCACCCGCAAACGATATGCAGGACAGTTAGAAATAGTACAAGAGAATTTATTTCGAAAAAATAATTTCTATTTTTACTGCATTTTTTTGTTATTTCGAGGGTTCCAAAACTTTCATTGGTCAGATTTTCGCAGATCAACCAATCAAATGCTCGGATTCCACAATTTTTAAACATTTACGATATTTCGGGCCCTTAATCTATATAATATGTCGAATTAAGGGTATGGACCATACCGTATTGTGGTTCCTAATTTGACATATGTCCGATGAAACATTAGCCAAACAGGGCTTCAATGATAATTCAGATTAGCCAAGTTGTAAAACCAGTCTTTAGCTTGCGTACGAAATGTGCCAAAACTTTTTTGTACACATACACTTCTTGACGCATAAGCAAGCAAAAAAAGTTAAAGTCTAGCTGCTATAGTTTGAATATATATTAAACTGTAGATTATTAGTAAGATTTTGGATTTAAATACGATTTTTACATTTCGATCATTTTAAATTCTTAACTATACTGTGAAATATTGATTTCGAAAAATTACATGTATTTTTGGAAACGGCTATGAAAGGTTGTCCCTTCACCATTGTAATATTTTTACAACTTGTACTAGACTACAGCGCTCGCCCTATCGCAGTGCTAGTTCTACCACACTACCATTCCCCTAGCCCTACCACACCGTTCTATAGAGTATATTTTGACGCGAACGACTAGGAGCCTACCGAACTAATCCCTCAGAGATAAGTCACCGCTTTTTTTCACTCGCGATGCTTGTTCTTCCTCGATATTAGTTCAATTATGAATGCACATAGGTTGATTATGGCTGACCTTTATCGCAAAGACTTATCCCGTGAATTTTTATTATTTAAGGAGGTTCCTACAAGCAATGCGATTCAATTATAATGAAATTCCAAAAGAGATGGGCAAGAGCAAATTGTGCTATGCCTGAAATACCTGATCTACTCTTTCCGAGAAAAGAAATAATTGACGGTTTCTGGCGCGAATGTAAAGGAGATCCGGTCGTCTCTGGTCAGGTTTGAATTTGAAATACAGTATAACATTTTACGTAAGATTCTTAAATATAAAACATTAAAACAACAGACACAAATGATCGATTCAATTTGAGAAGCATTTTGAATCAGTGAGCTTAAGTTAATACAATCAGAATAAAACAAACATTTTATATAGGCCCGAAAATAGACAATAAATAATTGAAAGTTTAAAAAACTGCAAATTTAATTTTTAAAATTAAAAAAAAAGTTTTCTAAAGAATTTTTAAAACCCAACCGGTGAATAGATAAGAAATATGCTGTTTTGTCTTCAATTAAGTACACCGTATACAGTATAAAATCGATCCAATAGACCCTTTTCGTATCTTTCAAAATAATTGATCGACTTCGAAAAAAATAAGAAGAAAAATATTTCATTAAGACAGTGGAATGTAATCCAACTTGCGATCAAACTGATCCTTTATGCCATGCTGATGGCCAATACGTCAATTGCAAATTTTGTGGAGGTGAAAATGAGCCTTGCCACTTCAGTCCTTGGTGCTGGGTTCCAACATGGGAACCACCATCTGATGTGGGTGAGTTCCAACATAACTTAATAAATTTGGGTCGATACTAACAAGTACTATAATAAAAGTTTATTAATAACTTAATAAAAATATATTCGAAACGTTGTAAAACAAATCAATTTTTTAATTGCTAAAAATTATGTGATATTGTGTCTCACAAACAACGTAAAATATATAAATGTTTTAGTTTGAAGTTAGAACAACCTGAACAAAACTTTCTAGGGATCAAAATAAAGAAACGTTTATTAGCTTGAACTCTTGTTCTTGCATGTTAAAGCTCAAAATCTCAAACTTAAACATTTTATGTTTTATATTTTACTATCTAAAAATCGGATGAAATTAAATGCAAACGGTAATAAAACGATGTTTTGCAAACCTACAGTGAAATTTAAAAATATTTTTGTTGAAAATTTAGTCAGTGTTTAGTCATATTAAACTGAAACGTCGGATCTACTGCACGTCCGCTTGGTCAAGTTGAACAGTAAACTCTGAAAAATTTTGGCCACTATGATGCTCGAATTATTCTGCTGAGAGCCGACGACAAAGCGCTTTGCAACTGAGAACTCTTTTTGCACTTGGCTTAACTTTTATCTGGCATGTAAACTAACTTTAGTTCCTTTTATTGTTTTTGTTGTCAAATATTTGTTAAGATTGTCCTTTATTTAACTTCTTTCCCACGCAGTGTAACCCACAATGTGTACAAGGAATGAAAGGCTGTGGTTTGCTTGATTGTGATGAGTGTGATAAGGTCGAAACTAAAGTGCCGATTAATTGTCAATGGTGTGGTTTTGGTGACTACAATCAGTGTCTTTACAACGAAAACTGCCTAGAAAAACGATAGTGATTTCTGAAGACTGAATCAGTCTGACTGATCGAATTATTTTGAAAACTAACCAAATAATTCTGGAAATAAAAAATATCAAACATTGAAACCTATTATTTGTATGTGTTATTTTGTCGAAAAAATAAGCATGAAAACAGTGCACTTTTTTATGAAAAATTTCTTAGCAGGATTTGAACAGCTTTTGATGCATATATGGATAAAAATTTCAAACTTTTTTATGAAAATCTTATTTTTATAAAGAATTTGTACCTAGTTCCAAACATAATGAAAAAATGCTTTATTTTTCGTTCAAATTTTTTTTTTCAATATTTGTTTCAAATCAACAAAAAAAACTCTACAAAATGGCTACTTTATCTTTTCGGCTAGGTGACCACATATTCTTTATATGCTCTTTGAAAAACCATATGAGATGGTTTCGTGATTTTTGGTCAAAAATAATTAGAAATATTTCGAAAATTTTTTTCATTTCTTGTTCAAAAATTTTTAAACTAATTTTTTTGGAATCCTTAACTGAAAATATTGGGAATTGCCACTTTCACTATATTAAAATATGCGTTCGGTTTGTTTCTTCGCTCTTGTTTAGACTCTGAATCATACTTTATTAAATGAACATAAGGTTTGCGCAAAATCTAGTTAAGCCCTCTTTGATCAAGAATTAAAAAAAAATTATTTCACCGAGACTTGCCCAATTGGTAAGCCGACCTGTCGACCGTTGTAAATTTATTTCATTTAACTCATGAAAAAAAATATTTTTTTTGATGTGCTAAAATTTCGATTTCGACATAAAAATCGTATGAATTCAATCTAAATAAATTTTTAACGTTGGACAGGACCGTATTTTAAAGCTCCTAATTAATAAGAAATAAATTTTACTGTGATTTAGACACCTTCGATAGCAAACGCGCGTTTTTTGAGTGTTTTTTTTACAAAAGTGTTCTTTTGAAAAAAACTCAAAAAACGCGCATTTGTTTCCATGGTGTCTAAATAACAGTAAAATTTATTATTTTTTATTTGTTACTTAGGAGCCTTAAAATACGCTTTCGACCACCGTCTCGGATTTATTAAACTTTATTTTATACGATTTCTACGTCAAAATCGAAAATTTAAATTTGTGAAAAAAGACGGAAAAACCGAAATTTAACCACATTAAAAGAAATAATTTTCTTCAGGAGTTTAATTTATCAATTTTTTTCGTTGATTTGAAACAAATAAAAAAAATAAAAATTGAACAAAAAATAAGGCATTTTTTTATAATGTTCGGAACTTCTTTCTAAAATTTGTCGAATTCTAAAAGTTTAAATCGAACTCGAATTTTCTAAAAAAAATCAATAATTCAAAAATCCTGTGTTACAAAAGTTTCCTGGATTATCAAACATTTCATCAAGAGCCCATATCAGTATCTGTCAAAATGCACCGACCCCCTTATTTTGAACAAAAGTTCCCACTTTTGAGCTAACTTCGTATAATCAGATTTTTTCAGATCGATTAAAAACGCGCGTTTGCTATCGAAGGTGTCTAAATTAAAGTAAAATTTATATTTTATTTTTAATTAATTTAAATTCATAAAAAACAGTCTCGACCACCAGTTAAAATTTAATTAATTTGTTTTTATACGATTTCTACGTCTAAATCAAAAATTTAATTTTTTGAAAAAAGACGAAAAAATCCAAAATTTTAGCACATCGAAAGAAATATCTTTTTTCATGAGTTTAATGAAATAAATTTCATGTGGTGGATGGGTCGGCTTACCAATTTGGCAAGTTTTGGTGGAAGAAAATTTCTTGAATTCTGGATAAAATAGGGCTTCGATGGATTTCTCCCAACGCAAAACTTTGATTCAGAGTATAAACAAGAGCGAAGAAACAAAAACGCGGACATATTTGAATAAAGTAAAAGGTGGCATTCTCAAAATTTTTAGCTGGTGATTCCAAAAGAATAAGTTTAAAAATGCTTGAACAAGAAATCAGGAAAATTTTTAAAATATTTCCGATTATTTTTGACCAAAAATCACAAAACCATGTCATATGATTTTTCAACTATCATATAAAAAATATGTGGTCACCCACGCGGAAAGTGAAAGTTGCCATTTTGAAGAGTGTTCTTCGTTGATTTGAAATAAATATTTGAACACAAAATAAGGCATTTTTTGATAATGTTCGGAATTTTTTCAAAAATTTCTCATAATTTGTCGAATTCGAAAAGTTTAATTCGAACTCAAAATTTTCTTCAAAGGCAATAATTTGATAATTCTGTAATTACAAAAGTTGCCTGGATTATGAAACATTACTTTGATGGTATATTGAGAAGAATATATAAACCCAGGAAAAAGTTTTTCATCAAGAGCCCATATCCGTAGCTGTCAAAATGCACTGACCCCCTTAAAGAATTAGTTCTATTTGTAATTACGGCAAATAATATTCTATAATGTTATTAACTGGATATTGTGATAATCTAGTGACTTTTCATTTTAAAGACGTGTAAAATAAAATTTATTTAAATGCGCATCCTTACAAGTGAATTTTAATAATTTTTCATGGAGTTTTCGAATATGTTTGCTAGATCATCTGGTGTGAATAATCGTGGGGAAAGTTTCGTTACTCTTTCTTGTGGTAATGTTCCAGCAACTAATCCATCAACATCACCATTTGTAAATCCCATTGATCCCAGACCATCAGGACAGCCAAGATCGTACATATATTTACGAACAACATCTACAATAAATTATTACTTATTATGGTATTGGATCACGCGATTTACAGCGAGTTCAAGCATTGAATTTTCATGCCGTCACTCAATTTTTGGCGAGTTCCGGTATTTACTTTTTGTGCAGGAACTCGATGGGTGGCGAGTTCCGGTATTAAATTTCTGTGCAGGAACTAGATGATAGAAAATTTCGGTATTCACTTTTCGACAGAAAGTCGAAGATTGGCGAGTTACTGCCCCAAAACATAATGCAGGAGCTCAACACAGTTTTTATTGAACCGATACCCTTATTATTTGCTACTTTTCTAAGATACTTTTTAGTATCTTCAAATTGAAGATTGACTTCAGTTGGATAAAGGATATGTTTCTTACCAGCTGTGAATTTTCCAGCATCAGCTTGTTTGATTCCAGTGATATCAGCTCCAAGTGCTTGTGCTCCTGCTAAATGTCTATCTGGACATCCTGCTGCAGTAAATGTAAAGACTTCTGGTGCTGTGATAGTAACGGATAAGCCGTGAGGAACTAAATCCTTTTTGGCGGATTCATATCCTTTTGGTGTAAATCCTTTTCCTTTAATCATTCCGGAAATTGGGTAAGAACAGCCATGACATAAATGAACTCCTGCATCAGTGTTATCAATAATATCTTATAATACCAATACTCCNGAATTTTTTTTGATTTTTTTGCAAAAAATAAGTCAGACTTGTATATTTTTATAATTGTTTATCGTCAATTTTATGATTCAGTAGAGCAAAAAACATTCAAAAATGTCTAGAAATTTGGAAAAAATAGACTTTTTTCAACTTCTCAAAATCCAACTTCCCCTTTAATATTTTTAGAATTCGGTGAAAATTCACAGTGTGGTATTTTATGACCTTTTTTATCGAATCCTGAGTGTGAAACAAATTCTATTGTCAAAATCCGGTTTCACAGCCGGTTTCCTAAAAGCCGGTTTCTATTTTAGCCATTTTGAACACCAGAGAGTTAAAATTTTGAGAAGTTCTTGGCTTATCATTCTTACCTTATCATTAAAAAATTCAAAATTATTTTTTTATGAAAAATAAATGACAAAAATTTTTTATATACGCATTTTTTTGCGCGTTAAGCTGTAGCTAGAGAGCTAAAAAAAATTGGCATACATCCAACAATCGGTCCTGCCTTTGAAAAAATAACCGTCATTGGCAAAAAAAGCCTCACCTTGAAGTCGCCGCGGCGCCCCGATGTGAAATATTAAAAAATTCATGATCAAACAGAAACCCGCCTCACCAAGTGCCCTTGATAAATTAAGGGAGACATACTTTGATGGTGGCGCGGCCCGCCAACGTGAATTTTCAAACTTGAGGTTTTATGTTTGAAGTTAAAGCGATATATAGTTAAATTTTTTTATTTGATCTCGAACAAAACCTGAAATTATCGTAAAATTTTTTAGTTTTTTTCACCGCTTAAGAAAAAGTTGATCATCCAAAGTTTGTCATCGGCCACCTTGACCAACAAACTGTCTGCAACGAAAGATATACGGACTCCACCATTATTTTTGTGCGTATAAAAATTATTTTGTGCAAATTTCGCAGCTGAAATCAGCAAATTCTTACCTTATTTTCAATAAAAAATCATAAAACAGTCATATACTGTAATATGACTCCAATTTTTTGTCATACGAAACCTTGTCCAACAAACTGTCTGCTGTGAAGATATAAGGACTCCAGCATTATTTTTGTCCTTATAAAACAAATTTCGTCGATTTTTGATGTTTTGCTCTCTACCGCTACTGAGACCGAATTTCAACAAGAAAAAAAAAAGAANAAGAAAAATTTGTATTTTGTGGATCGCGAAAACCCAAAACTGTTCGAAATCAAAAATTGGAGAGTAATCGTAGACATCTCTCCACAATGACATTCCGTTGGCTGTGAAGTCGATTTCTACAAACATCTGCGGCGCGAGTTTCGTCTCGAGCAAACCGAAAAAGTGCTAGTGGTTAACAAACAGGTGGTTCCGGAAACTTCCGATGAATGGAAATTCGTTTGGCTAGAATTTGAAGATCCAAAGTTCAACCGAATAATCAAATTGTCCGAAAATTGGGAAGAAAGATCAATTTGGCAGAAACTACAGTACCGAAATCCAGACAATGTGAACAAAGTTATGGTTCCGCCGAATAATAATATGGACGAAAAACGACCACAGAAAAAAATAATTAATAATGATGCACCATCGTCATTCTGCTATTCACTTATTCTATGAAATTTGTACCTGTACAATGTCTTACAAAAATTCTCCACGCCGAATTGTATCACCGACTTTTCAAATCCTGAAGGATCACTCTTTTGAAGAACTTCCTTACTATAAAACTTTACTATTCATAATGAATTCCACAAAAAAAAACTCTACAACAATTTATTCTAAATATTACAATATCTCAAATACTATTTTTTTAACGTGGACGTAAAGTAACTGATATTACGACTGTATAATACAAAGTACTGGCCCTCTTCAATCATTTCGCTGCTCATAGCCCTAACCACACCCTGTAGCCCCCTGGTGTGGTAGCTAGAGAGATATCGGACGTGGCGAAGCTTAGTAAGCCTACCCCCAATTACTGTATCAGCAAATTGGTCATTTGTTTGCAACGTGGCAGCAAACTGAATGGATAGTTGAAAACTTCTTCGAATCTTTTTTCAATCAATTTTTTTTGAAATTCACCAACCAGGAAATTTAGCTTAAAAAATTGCCCATGGGCCTCGCTTTTAGTATAGCGCACTTTCGACGGTATCGGATACACGGTCCTGGTTAAACAAAACGAATTTATTTCTAAAAAGCACCTTTTTTTTGAGCAACCAACCTAGTTCGTCGTTATTAAGTTTTATTTTGACCCTGATAATTTCCTTTCCCAAACGGAACATCCATCTCAAAAACGTTTACTATCTCTATGGGCGCGGTTTCGTAATTCCCACTGACTGTGTACTAATTGATGGTCTTGTATTGCTTGGCAGGTGATCTAACCACCGGTCAAATCTAGAAGGGTCCGCAAGTATCAGCGATTTTTTGCCTTAATATCATACTCAAACACAATTCAGTAGACAAACATAGTTGGGATAAAACACGCAGGCTATATGAGATATAACCGCTTTTAAGATGGCGAGTTCCGTGGGAGAAAAGATATGAAGCGGCAACTTTCAGTCTTTGTGAAAAGTTCTCCACTTTCGGTAAGAATTTTAGAAAAAAAAAATCAAAAAAAGTTGTTTTATTTAGCACAAAACTCAAGAAAAGGAGTCAGCGATATATTATGGGTTCATAAAATAAAACACAATATTTTCTGATGAAAAATTAGTTGCTTTCGTCTGCCAACCGGCATTGCCTGTTGTATTAATAACACGCCCACTCCCTTAAGGAGTGGGGCCCTGTCCTGTCCAAAATTGAGGCCTTTCCCCACAAGGGCGTCATTTCCCAGTCAAAACTAGCTAAATCGTGATACCCTCATTATCCAAAAAACAACTTTTGTACACAGAACCACAACCTCGCGGATAATTGAAACCTTAAGCTAATTTTGATACAAATCCCACCTACGCCGACAACTACGCCTTTTACACAAAGCTTCTTAAAAAGAACCGAGTTTTTCATGACCTACCCTCCTTCAATTTTTCATGCACTTTTGTTATTATTTTTTTGTGTCAGGCTCCAAAGGTGGGCCTCACAACATTAATGAATTTTTGTACTTTTACTCAAGGAGATTTGCTTATTGGCGGCCAAAAAAACGAAAACAAAAGTTTATTGCATGTATGTTTATGATTTTAAATTTAAAAGTGCGCTTAGTTGTGTTACTTATTGACCAGCTTACCGAGGTTTAAAATGCCACCAATCCTTAAATTGACGGAAAAAACAAATATTTTGAAGCATTTCTTTGCCTGGTCTCTTAATTTCTTCAAAAATTAGGCTCAAAAATGAAAAATTTTTACATGGGCCCCCAAAGAGCACGCCGAAGCAAAATTTTCAAGAAAAAAAAAAATTCTCCTAGTTTATTGTCAAACAAGTCTTAACTGCTTTCAAATGCAGGATGCAGTCGAAACGTATATATCCTCTCAAAAACTGGTGTGAGGAATTACCTTCTTGGGCCCTGAGCCTCCCAAAACTGACATTCATGATCTTCAATCCAATTAAATTTTTAAGCTTTGTTTTTGCGTTTTTGGTCGCGCCGAAAGACAAATTTTGAAAACAAAAAAAAGCAATTTTGCATTACTTAGTATAGGCTTCATCCGAGAAAGCCTCAACACAAGAAAATATAATAAAAGATGAGAAATGGAAAGAAATAGGCATAACGAACTTGCGTTTAAATAATTAAAAAGGTATAATTTAAAAGCAGTAAGAAAGATGTCGAGCACGGATAGGACGATGAGACATATATAATAATCAAATTACATTAATACGAAGGTTAACATAAACCAGACAGTATAGTATCGGTTAGTACACAAAAGAATTTTCTGGAATAATCACTTCTTATGCCGTAGTTTGTCCGAAAAAATCGATTATATTACTTCGGGGGGCCTTCCGGGAAGAGGCCTCAAACTTAGGCACAGTCCACTTCACCTAGCCTTATTTACAGACTTAGAAATTGTCGTCCTTCAAACCCTATTCGCGCGAAAAAGGAGAAGCACCCTATGATACCTTCATTATTATATCGAAGACTTGTATGTGGTGTGCTGTTGTATTGAGTCGGTTGCTGAAATGGTGGATGTGCGCGGCACGATGTGTGAAGTGTTGCGATGGTTGTGAAAAAAAATTTTTATTTTTCGCTTTTTTATAGGGGCACCGTTTATTCGCCTTTCAAATTAAATCCGACCTACATTTTTATTTTTAAAGAAAAGTCCAAATTTGATGTAGAATTCCTAGGAATTATGATTGTTTTCTGCGCGGCATGAAGAAAATTATATGACCTGTTACTGGTCAAACATTAATTTCATCTTAGATAAACATTTGTTGCCGTAGAGTTTTAGAGTCTTCCAATTTATATTTCCAATTAGAACTAATAGAACGAATATTGTAATGACTGTAAAGCAACAACTGATAACGATTTAAATTGGAGTCCAAACCTAAATAAGGGAANAAATAAAAAACCAGAAAAATAGGATCTCTTTTCTAGAAAATCAATATGATAATGAAATACTTACATTTAAACTTACATTTAAAATTAAATACGAATATGAAAATGCCCTTTAAGGACTTTAAAAACAGCGTTTACAGGTCCGAGAGATTTTTGGACGGAAAAAGAAATAAAAAATTAAAGCAGCTAATAAATTTACGTTTTACCGAGTTTTCAACTGTAGAAATTTACAATTTATCTTCGACAGATATTCCCGATGATGTAAAATCTATTTTAAATCTAGGACGAAATCTAGCTATTGGTGGCTCAGCTAGGGGATCAAATATTTTGTGGCAAAAGAAAACTTATTTAATTTTTTTCAAAATTACGGGCGCGAAAATGAAATTAATGAAAAAATTTTGGAAGAAATTCACGCCCACACAATCTTGACAGGTTTAGATTTGGAAAAATCTTATACATCAGATCCTAGGGCGCACAAACTGGTAAAATTTTTGAACGAAAATAAAAATCTGGTTTTATTAAACGTGGATAAATCTCGATCGGTCTGTTTCATAGAACGAACAGATTATCACAAAAAATTGAAAACTATTTTTGACGACGA
>SCLH01000290.1:432585-453291 GCA_004367855.1 Oikopleura vanhoeffeni | reverse complement strand
TTTGTGCTAGTAAAACATAAATCATTAATTTGGTACATTTTGTCACATGTTAACGGCAAACATTAAGGGACCTCGGTATCCGATCACCAGAAAGTTTGTCATTATTTTGTTTGTACTAACTTGAGGCCAGCAGGCTATCTTAAGAGGGTGGTTGTCGCTGAATAAGGCCCAAGAAAAAAATCCAGAATTTATTGTAAATTTAATCCATACGGTAGTTTTAAAATGATGATCGCGCGACCATGTCATCAGTTGACATACGGAAACTGAATTGATACCCCAAAATTTAGTCATTGATTCTGCTTGATTTTTCATGAAAAATTCAAAAAAACCACTAATAAAAATTTTGGACTTGATTTGCTGGAAATTTTATATATTTTAAAAACAAATAAACCTGAAAATAGAAAAAATTATCAAAATTTTGGTATTTTAAAACTTTTTCTAAGTATTTTTATCTACAAAGACGATTAATTTCAAGAAACTTTGCCATATTATTGGTACTGTTAAAATCCGGAAAAGTAGAGCTTTTAATAAAAAATACAAAAAAAAACAGAAACCAATTAGGTTTACTAATCAAATAATGCTTAAGTTTGGTGGTTTTCAGGCATTCTCGAAAATGTGTGACGTAATTGAGAAAATCAATTCCCAGAATCTTCAAGTTTGCTATGTCTGTGATGAATATCGAAGCTTTTAATTGAAAACCCAGAGAGGAGATAGGTTTTGAAATATGTAAAGTTCGCCCTGTTACATTCATGTTCAAAGAAGTGTAAAGGCAAAAAAAAATTTTTGAGATCCAGGTGGAATCTACAATCTTATATATGTTCAGAAGTCTTAAGATGTTCTCCTATTTTGCGTATGATCACCCTGAATTTGCCAAATTAGGAACCACGATACCCTGAAAATTCGTATTATATTTGGTAAGAAATTTTGTTTAATTTTATTGGGAAGAAATAATAAATATTTCTCAAATTATTAACAGAAAGATATATCGATTACGGGGCCTCCTCTCACATATAAATTACATAATATAATCCATTTTTTAGCCAAAATTTTTATATAATTCGGCTTTTTAAAACAACTCGTCCGAGTAAGTTCATAGATAGCTTTAACTGAGCACAAATATTTAGTGAATAAAGAAATAGAGGAACTAGTCCAAATTGACCATTTTTATGTTTTCTAAGATTTCTGGTATTGTTTAATTATCAGTTTTTCCCAAAAATTGGAAACAATGGTCTGATTCGGTCCATTTTTGTTTAAATTTATTTTTCTCTAAAAAGTTGTGCTCAGTTTGAGCTATATAAGAACTGAATCAGATCAGTAGTTTTCAAAAGCCGAATTTGATAAAAATTTTCCATATTTGCGAGGAGGCCCGTGGCCGATAAAGCTAGAAAATGCGTAACTTACGCAGCGTAAGGTAAAAAAAATATGTTTGGAAGTAAACATTCGGATTTCACTGTTATTGAACTCGTAAACTAGCGAAGTGAATCTGTACCCAGACTGCATTTCTGCCATCTAGCTGCCATTATTCTTAATCGAGCTATACTATATGTATACTGTATAAGCAAAGTTATATATCACCATTATCACCTTTTGGTTAATCTGAGAGTTGCGGGCTGAGGGAGCCAATCCTAACACTCCTAAGACCCTTCCTAGCCACTTATGAGGCCGCTTTTCAGCTCACACCTCTCAGATTAACCAAAAGTTGTTAAAGGGATATAAGCAAAGTTTCATTATCAACATACAGTAACAACAGTACATTTTTTAGTATCTTAAAATTGAATTAAGCCTGGCTGAATCAGCCAATTTGCTTTACAATCGAAAAACAAATTTTTATTTAAACCGATAAAAAGGCCTTTGGGGATAAAAAAAAACGCGAAAATGACTAGATTTCAGATTTGGACCGAATCTAAGAATTTTTAGTACCCATATTCTTGTTGTTAACTTTTTTGTTATTAACCTTTTGTAATTGAGTTTAAAACAAAATGTCGTCATTCTACACATCATAAAATTATTGTCGACATTTTCCTTCCGGTTTTAATGAAAATGTCGACATTTTGCATGGGTGTTATTAACTTTTTACAAAGTCGACATTTCACTGTCCACCCGCAAACGATATGCAGGACAGTTAGAAATAGTACAAGAGAATTTATTTCGAAAAAATAATTTCTATTTTTACTGCATTTTTTTGTTATTTCGAGGGTTCCAAAACTTTCATTGGTCAGATTTTCGCAGATCAACCAATCAAATGCTCGGATTCCACAATTTTTAAACATTTACGATATTTCGGGCCCTTAATCTATATAATATGTCGAATTAAGGGTATGGACCATACCGTATTGTGGTTCCTAATTTGACATATGTCCGATGAAACATTAGCCAAACAGGGCTTCAATGATAATTCAGATTAGCCAAGTTGTAAAACCAGTCTTTAGCTTGCGTACGAAATGTGCCAAAACTTTTTTGTACACATACACTTCTTGACGCATAAGCAAGCAAAAAAAGTTAAAGTCTAGCTGCTATAGTTTGAATATATATTAAACTGTAGATTATTAGTAAGATTTTGGATTTAAATACGATTTTTACATTTCGATCATTTTAAATTCTTAACTATACTGTGAAATATTGATTTCGAAAAATTACATGTATTTTTGGAAACGGCTATGAAAGGTTGTCCCTTCACCATTGTAATATTTTTACAACTTGTACTAGACTACAGCGCTCGCCCTATCGCAGTGCTAGTTCTACCACACTACCATTCCCCTAGCCCTACCACACCGTTCTATAGAGTATATTTTGACGCGAACGACTAGGAGCCTACCGAACTAATCCCTCAGAGATAAGTCACCGCTTTTTTTCACTCGCGATGCTTGTTCTTCCTCGATATTAGTTCAATTATGAATGCACATAGGTTGATTATGGCTGACCTTTATCGCAAAGACTTATCCCGTGAATTTTTATTATTTAAGGAGGTTCCTACAAGCAATGCGATTCAATTATAATGAAATTCCAAAAGAGATGGGCAAGAGCAAATTGTGCTATGCCTGAAATACCTGATCTACTCTTTCCGAGAAAAGAAATAATTGACGGTTTCTGGCGCGAATGTAAAGGAGATCCGGTCGTCTCTGGTCAGGTTTGAATTTGAAATACAGTATAACATTTTACGTAAGATTCTTAAATATAAAACATTAAAACAACAGACACAAATGATCGATTCAATTTGAGAAGCATTTTGAATCAGTGAGCTTAAGTTAATACAATCAGAATAAAACAAACATTTTATATAGGCCCGAAAATAGACAATAAATAATTGAAAGTTTAAAAAACTGCAAATTTAATTTTTAAAATTAAAAAAAAAGTTTTCTAAAGAATTTTTAAAACCCAACCGGTGAATAGATAAGAAATATGCTGTTTTGTCTTCAATTAAGTACACCGTATACAGTATAAAATCGATCCAATAGACCCTTTTCGTATCTTTCAAAATAATTGATCGACTTCGAAAAAAATAAGAAGAAAAATATTTCATTAAGACAGTGGAATGTAATCCAACTTGCGATCAAACTGATCCTTTATGCCATGCTGATGGCCAATACGTCAATTGCAAATTTTGTGGAGGTGAAAATGAGCCTTGCCACTTCAGTCCTTGGTGCTGGGTTCCAACATGGGAACCACCATCTGATGTGGGTGAGTTCCAACATAACTTAATAAATTTGGGTCGATACTAACAAGTACTATAATAAAAGTTTATTAATAACTTAATAAAAATATATTCGAAACGTTGTAAAACAAATCAATTTTTTAATTGCTAAAAATTATGTGATATTGTGTCTCACAAACAACGTAAAATATATAAATGTTTTAGTTTGAAGTTAGAACAACCTGAACAAAACTTTCTAGGGATCAAAATAAAGAAACGTTTATTAGCTTGAACTCTTGTTCTTGCATGTTAAAGCTCAAAATCTCAAACTTAAACATTTTATGTTTTATATTTTACTATCTAAAAATCGGATGAAATTAAATGCAAACGGTAATAAAACGATGTTTTGCAAACCTACAGTGAAATTTAAAAATATTTTTGTTGAAAATTTAGTCAGTGTTTAGTCATATTAAACTGAAACGTCGGATCTACTGCACGTCCGCTTGGTCAAGTTGAACAGTAAACTCTGAAAAATTTTGGCCACTATGATGCTCGAATTATTCTGCTGAGAGCCGACGACAAAGCGCTTTGCAACTGAGAACTCTTTTTGCACTTGGCTTAACTTTTATCTGGCATGTAAACTAACTTTAGTTCCTTTTATTGTTTTTGTTGTCAAATATTTGTTAAGATTGTCCTTTATTTAACTTCTTTCCCACGCAGTGTAACCCACAATGTGTACAAGGAATGAAAGGCTGTGGTTTGCTTGATTGTGATGAGTGTGATAAGGTCGAAACTAAAGTGCCGATTAATTGTCAATGGTGTGGTTTTGGTGACTACAATCAGTGTCTTTACAACGAAAACTGCCTAGAAAAACGATAGTGATTTCTGAAGACTGAATCAGTCTGACTGATCGAATTATTTTGAAAACTAACCAAATAATTCTGGAAATAAAAAATATCAAACATTGAAACCTATTATTTGTATGTGTTATTTTGTCGAAAAAATAAGCATGAAAACAGTGCACTTTTTTATGAAAAATTTCTTAGCAGGATTTGAACAGCTTTTGATGCATATATGGATAAAAATTTCAAACTTTTTTATGAAAATCTTATTTTTATAAAGAATTTGTACCTAGTTCCAAACATAATGAAAAAATGCTTTATTTTTCGTTCAAATTTTTTTTTTCAATATTTGTTTCAAATCAACAAAAAAAACTCTACAAAATGGCTACTTTATCTTTTCGGCTAGGTGACCACATATTCTTTATATGCTCTTTGAAAAACCATATGAGATGGTTTCGTGATTTTTGGTCAAAAATAATTAGAAATATTTCGAAAATTTTTTTCATTTCTTGTTCAAAAATTTTTAAACTAATTTTTTTGGAATCCTTAACTGAAAATATTGGGAATTGCCACTTTCACTATATTAAAATATGCGTTCGGTTTGTTTCTTCGCTCTTGTTTAGACTCTGAATCATACTTTATTAAATGAACATAAGGTTTGCGCAAAATCTAGTTAAGCCCTCTTTGATCAAGAATTAAAAAAAAATTATTTCACCGAGACTTGCCCAATTGGTAAGCCGACCTGTCGACCGTTGTAAATTTATTTCATTTAACTCATGAAAAAAAATATTTTTTTTGATGTGCTAAAATTTCGATTTCGACATAAAAATCGTATGAATTCAATCTAAATAAATTTTTAACGTTGGACAGGACCGTATTTTAAAGCTCCTAATTAATAAGAAATAAATTTTACTGTGATTTAGACACCTTCGATAGCAAACGCGCGTTTTTTGAGTGTTTTTTTTACAAAAGTGTTCTTTTGAAAAAAACTCAAAAAACGCGCATTTGTTTCCATGGTGTCTAAATAACAGTAAAATTTATTATTTTTTATTTGTTACTTAGGAGCCTTAAAATACGCTTTCGACCACCGTCTCGGATTTATTAAACTTTATTTTATACGATTTCTACGTCAAAATCGAAAATTTAAATTTGTGAAAAAAGACGGAAAAACCGAAATTTAACCACATTAAAAGAAATAATTTTCTTCAGGAGTTTAATTTATCAATTTTTTTCGTTGATTTGAAACAAATAAAAAAAATAAAAATTGAACAAAAAATAAGGCATTTTTTTATAATGTTCGGAACTTCTTTCTAAAATTTGTCGAATTCTAAAAGTTTAAATCGAACTCGAATTTTCTAAAAAAAATCAATAATTCAAAAATCCTGTGTTACAAAAGTTTCCTGGATTATCAAACATTTCATCAAGAGCCCATATCAGTATCTGTCAAAATGCACCGACCCCCTTATTTTGAACAAAAGTTCCCACTTTTGAGCTAACTTCGTATAATCAGATTTTTTCAGATCGATTAAAAACGCGCGTTTGCTATCGAAGGTGTCTAAATTAAAGTAAAATTTATATTTTATTTTTAATTAATTTAAATTCATAAAAAACAGTCTCGACCACCAGTTAAAATTTAATTAATTTGTTTTTATACGATTTCTACGTCTAAATCAAAAATTTAATTTTTTGAAAAAAGACGAAAAAATCCAAAATTTTAGCACATCGAAAGAAATATCTTTTTTCATGAGTTTAATGAAATAAATTTCATGTGGTGGATGGGTCGGCTTACCAATTTGGCAAGTTTTGGTGGAAGAAAATTTCTTGAATTCTGGATAAAATAGGGCTTCGATGGATTTCTCCCAACGCAAAACTTTGATTCAGAGTATAAACAAGAGCGAAGAAACAAAAACGCGGACATATTTGAATAAAGTAAAAGGTGGCATTCTCAAAATTTTTAGCTGGTGATTCCAAAAGAATAAGTTTAAAAATGCTTGAACAAGAAATCAGGAAAATTTTTAAAATATTTCCGATTATTTTTGACCAAAAATCACAAAACCATGTCATATGATTTTTCAACTATCATATAAAAAATATGTGGTCACCCACGCGGAAAGTGAAAGTTGCCATTTTGAAGAGTGTTCTTCGTTGATTTGAAATAAATATTTGAACACAAAATAAGGCATTTTTTGATAATGTTCGGAATTTTTTCAAAAATTTCTCATAATTTGTCGAATTCGAAAAGTTTAATTCGAACTCAAAATTTTCTTCAAAGGCAATAATTTGATAATTCTGTAATTACAAAAGTTGCCTGGATTATGAAACATTACTTTGATGGTATATTGA
The DNA here is from genome assembly GCA_004367855.1 of Oikopleura vanhoeffeni. Lineage (NCBI taxonomy): Eukaryota > Metazoa > Chordata > Appendicularia > Copelata > Oikopleuridae > Oikopleura > Oikopleura vanhoeffeni. The sequence continues at coordinate 446,475 of SCLH01000290.1, read as the reverse complement.
GAAGAATATATAAACCCAGGAAAAAGTTTTTCATCAAGAGCCCATATCCGTAGCTGTCAAAATGCACTGACCCCCTTAAAGAATTAGTTCTATTTGTAATTACGGCAAATAATATTCTATAATGTTATTAACTGGATATTGTGATAATCTAGTGACTTTTCATTTTAAAGACGTGTAAAATAAAATTTATTTAAATGCGCATCCTTACAAGTGAATTTTAATAATTTTTCATGGAGTTTTCGAATATGTTTGCTAGATCATCTGGTGTGAATAATCGTGGGGAAAGTTTCGTTACTCTTTCTTGTGGTAATGTTCCAGCAACTAATCCATCAACATCACCATTTGTAAATCCCATTGATCCCAGACCATCAGGACAGCCAAGATCGTACATATATTTACGAACAACATCTACAATAAATTATTACTTATTATGGTATTGGATCACGCGATTTACAGCGAGTTCAAGCATTGAATTTTCATGCCGTCACTCAATTTTTGGCGAGTTCCGGTATTTACTTTTTGTGCAGGAACTCGATGGGTGGCGAGTTCCGGTATTAAATTTCTGTGCAGGAACTAGATGATAGAAAATTTCGGTATTCACTTTTCGACAGAAAGTCGAAGATTGGCGAGTTACTGCCCCAAAACATAATGCAGGAGCTCAACACAGTTTTTATTGAACCGATACCCTTATTATTTGCTACTTTTCTAAGATACTTTTTAGTATCTTCAAATTGAAGATTGACTTCAGTTGGATAAAGGATATGTTTCTTACCAGCTGTGAATTTTCCAGCATCAGCTTGTTTGATTCCAGTGATATCAGCTCCAAGTGCTTGTGCTCCTGCTAAATGTCTATCTGGACATCCTGCTGCAGTAAATGTAAAGACTTCTGGTGCTGTGATAGTAACGGATAAGCCGTGAGGAACTAAATCCTTTTTGGCGGATTCATATCCTTTTGGTGTAAATCCTTTTCCTTTAATCATTCCGGAAATTGGGTAAGAACAGCCATGACATAAATGAACTCCTGCATCAGTGTTATCAATAATATCTTATAATACCAATACTCCTGCTAGTTGGGACGGAAAATAACTACAGCCTATAAATCGAGATTAAAATAAATTAAGCCTTGGGATTGGATAAAAAAATAAATATCAACTAGGAATTCGGGCAACAATAAATTAAGCATAGCCTTTTCGGAACGGAACTCCATCTCAAAAAACGCTTACTGATCTCTATAGGCGCGCTGTTCGAATCCCCAACTGATGTTTGTCTAAGTTGATTGTCCTTAGTGATTGCTTGAGTGATTACAACACCGATATAGAGATTTAGGCGGTTTCATTACCAAGGAAACCCTTGCTATAATCATATTTATATAATACGTCACCAAGACAACATTAGCTGGGATTCGACACGCGCTACTAGAGATAGTAATACGTTTTGAGATGGAGTTCCGTTCCTAAAAGCGATAGGGGTCGGGAGTCGAAAAATAAATCTGGGAGCAGAAAAATAAATTAAGCCCGGGGAATCGCGGAAGTTGAAGATAACAATTCAAATGTATCTACGGATCGGGATAAAAAATCAGTGAAGCCTAGGAATCGGAATTTCCATAAATTGAGCTCAGGGAACGGGGTTTCAAATAAATAACGCTCAGGAATCAGGATTTCAATAAAATAAGCTTATGGATCGAGAATCTCGATTCGAGATAAGGAAATAGATTTCACTGAGGGATCGGGAAATATAATAAATTGTGCCTAGGAATCGAACTTAAACATACATGTACCATAGAGATCGGAATCGAAAATTAATGAAGCCTAGGAATCGGGATTCTAGATAAATAGAGCCTAGGAATCATTATTCTTAATAAATTAAGTCTAAGGTGACTTTAGTCAAGGGGTCGGGATTCGAAATTAATAGTCATTTGCTTCAAGCCAAGGGATCGGGATTGACAGTAACTTTAGTCTAAGAGTTTGGATTGCAAATTCAAGACAATTAAAAGCACTGTTCCTGCATTACCAAATCCAATACCTGCAAGACCAGAAGCTAAATGCATTGCTCCACGAGCTTCAGTATGTAAAAAAATTGTTCGAGACCAACAAAGGAAATTTCTCTGGATCAAAACCTATAATTGGCAGGAAAACTACTTTCAATCCAGAGGAAATTGGAGCTTTTGATCTCGAACAATTTTTTTACATACTGTATAATAAAGTTATATAAAAGAAATATCAAAAATAATCTACAAATTTAGAAAAATATGCAACTGAAAAATTATATAAGAATAAAATTACCTATAAAAATATTCGTTGCACATTCTAAGCGCATGGAGCGACCAAAGATCGGAAATAGGATTTGAGCCTTGATAAGATGGCCGAAATTTGGGATCGGATGGGGCGGGGCGAGACCCATATGGAATCGCTGTATAACTTTCTAGTGCATGACATAAAACGTCAAAACCCGTGAAAGCAGGTCACTAATCTGAAATATTAATTGAATTGAAAGCATTTATTTTGGCTACTTAAACACTCAATTAAAACTTGTGTTTGAAAACCGATTTGCGACGAGAACCCTTTTGAAAGTACACTACGATCTTATTTTGCGCGCTTTATATACTGTTGGAAATACAGACGCTGACTTAATTGAAACAAGCATAAAAATTTTGATGCAGCAAAACATTCTGGATAGCTACGAGATAATGAGGACCAATGTTGGCTTACAATCAATCATCTTCGAGCCTATAATTTTTGATTCAAGTCCAACTGACCGGATTATAAAAGCGCGCAAAAAATACTCAGTCGGTATTAAAATAAATTTTTAATTTGAAAATTTGAGCTTGGAACAAAAAATTTTTGATGTTGCCTTATTTGTTGCAAATTGCCCTCACCTTGTATCAAGGATCAACAAAATTGAATCGGATCGTAAGCAGACTGTTTTATACAAAATTAATTTGTTTAGGCATGTTTGGCCTTATACACAACACATGGTAAGGGGGAGGTAAATTTGTGATGGCGGTTCTAATCGCAGGTGAGTTTGAGAGAAAGGTATGAAAGGCGAAATAGTTAGAATAGGTCAGTCGCAGTCTCCTTCATACTTCTATTCATACAATCCTTTGCTTAAACTAACAAACTTTCCAAAAATACTTCGTTATCTATACTAAAACAACAAAAAATGACGCTCACATTCGATCGAAAAGGCCACAAACGTTCTATTTAATGTAAAATTGTTCTAATTGGAATTTTTAAGAAAACTGATCTGATCCGAGCTTTGCTGAAGCTTACCTATCCGATTTTTTGGGCCAATAGAGCCGATCCCGGTATCGTTTTGATATACTTACTTGGGGCTGTGTCTGAGATGAAGTGGATCAATAAGACCTAATCGCGGTTTTAATGCTTTATTACCAATTCCAGTTTTTGCTCGTAATGGAATATGATCAAAAATAGCCACTCCAGTTGTCTCCGATCCTTTTTTGAAGGTACATAATATGTTAATAAATTAATGTAGCTTTTACATCTGAGTTATGGTATTATCTCAACCTGTGTCCGCTATGGGTAACCACCCACGCGCGGGGGCGTACTACATACATATCCCTTTATCACTTNAACAATGCATTGAGCATTAAACATTATCGAATGTTCTTAATCGAATTCTAAGGATTTCAATTATGTTTTGATACAAGCACAAAAAGTTAACTAATCTATCGAATGTGACGGCTGATTGGTTAAAACAATTTTCCTGATTAGAATACAAGGCAACCTTCTATGTCGGATATTCAGCTCACCTCACGCAGACCACACACCACCTTTGGTCGACCCACCGCGCCCCTCCTGCCACCACACCACACAATTCGTTTGTTCTGAACTCCTTTCCCCCCGCCGGCTGCCCGGCAGAAACAACTTTTTATTTCGAACTTATATCATTTCCTCTCCGGTCTCAATTTCATTCAATTTTCTAGAAATTCTAGAATTTTATTCCAAAAATTCCCTTCTCATCTCGCGTTACCTCGCATATTATAAGTATTAATCATCTCTAATTGTTTCTACCTTATTCAAAAAAAAAAATGCTTCATCTCTAAACATTTGCGTAACTAAAGAAAGATAAGAGTTTGAAGCTCGCAAAACGGCAAACTCGGCGGCGGTTACTAAGTGAGATCTAGGAATGAAAAAAAAATAGTCAATAAAATCGAAAAATGTCCCTCTTCAATCACTCTTTTTTTTTTTTCTTATTGTATTTGCTATTTTGGTGTAAATTTTTGAGACGGCCTTTACTGGCTATGTGGTGGGTCTAAAGAAGAGTAGATTAAAAATAAAATCCGTTTAGTGCTCGCTAGAATAGACTCACCACCTGGTGGGTGTGATGTAAACAAGGTTGACTTTGAGATGTGTAATCGTTAGACGGAAGGCTAGATCTACAAACGAGTATCTCAGATTATTTTACAACTGCCCTAGATTTGATCCTGAGGCGTTGATTGAAAAAGTACCAACAAAGCGACACCGGCTCGGCACCCCTTAAGACAATTTTTGGCTCATTTTGATTAACCCTTAACAAACCATTATCCGATTATTAAAAATTTTACACATTTTGTTTATTTATTTAATTGATCATGGCGGTTTTCATTTACGGGGTCAAAAGCTTGGACTTTTGAGCATTTTTATTTTTCAACTAATCAGCGATCGGAAAATTTTTTAAACATTTTCTGAAAAAATAAATTAAATGTATCTCCCATGGAATTTTCTTCTCTAATGGTCACTTTCATTTATTTCCTTATGATGAGCTTTCACTGTAAATATAAATACCGTGTGTTGTTTACAACCATCCAAATTCATGGATCCGCGTTTAAAGCACACCTGTGGTCTCTGAAAGACCACACCGTCTCACCAAAAGCTTGTGCTTCTGCGATTTTCCAGAACCTCAAATTCCACTCTGATTTGCCAAATATTCTGCAGTTCTTCGGCGCCATCCCATCTTCCGCCGTGCTCTCACACACCGGTGGTAATTAGAGAGAGACCCACTAATTTGCCAGATGTCAATCCTGGAGCAGAATTATATCGTTCACCCGAAAAAGTGAGTAGCATCTGCGAAAAAAGATGAACATTTTTGGCTTTTTGTCAACAATTTTTTATCTTTGAAAATACGAAAAAAACGATTTTCGACCACCTTTAACACACGCCACCAGTGGTCGGGGCCAAATTTTTTTTTGACATTAATTTCAAAGCGGTCAAACACTCAAGCTCAGTCCGAAAATTTATTCAAATTCCTCGGACCTTTTCTCATCGGGTGCTCATTTTTTTGCTCGGGAGGCTACTTATATATTGGAAATCTCCTTTAGATATTTTCAAAATCTCAAGAATATTCGCTTAATTTCAGAATTTATTAAATAAACTTGTGTTGGTCATTATGTGATCTTTCTAATAAATTAGTATAAGTTATAACTCTAGAGTGCACATCAAGAAATAGTCAATTTGATCGCCTAACATATCAATCGGCGCAAGAATGTCGAATGAAACCGCTGCCCTCAAATCTCAATGTGGCGAAATGTTGACTGACCCCGCTCACCAATTTATCAATCGTGGGCACACAAAATGTTGAGATCGAAACCGCCCTAAATTCAAAATGTTTGCCTCTTCCCAAGCCTTCATTATTCTTGGGCAGAAATGCGTTGAAGACAGCCGCACCTAAAATATCAATGTGATGACACACTCGCTCTGCACTCGCACCGCCCTAAATTATCAATCTGGAGAAATGTGATGAAACCGCCCTAAATTCAAAATGTTGCCTCTTCCAGCCTTCATCTTTTGGGCAGCAAATGTCGATGTAGCCGCCCTTAAATACATGTGACAGAAATGTTGATAAAGCCGCCCTAAATTGGAAAGTTCCGCCTTTCTAAGCTTCATATCTGGGGGGAAATTAATCGTGGCAGAAATGTCGACCAACCGCTTTTATCGATATACTTCATATACCGTTCAAAAAGGATCGGAGACAACCTGGAAGTGGCTCCCACTCTTTTGATCACCACCTTCCATTACGAGCAAAAACTGGAAATTGGTAATCAGCATTAAAAACCCCAGCGATTAGCGCTCCTTATTGATGCGCACTTCATCTCCAGACACAGCCCAAGTAAGTATATCAAACGATACCGGGATCGGCTTTATTGGCCCACAAAAATCGGATAGGTAAGGCTTCAGCAAAGCTCGGATCACGACTACTCTCTTTTCACACTCTCCAAGTAGAAAACAATTACATTCGCATTCTAACCAAAAAGTGATAAAGGGATATAAAACAAAATTAAAAAAAAATCCGATTTTGAAAAGATTATTTTCAATGAGAAGTTTTCTAAAAATGTATGCTTTATTAGTATGCAGCATACTAAAATTATTTATCTCTGAAATATAAGTCTGATTGACAATTAGAAAAACATTGCTATTGGATTGTTTGAAACCTCAATTTATCATTTTTGTTATCAGCTCAATCTTGCTTTATAAACTCCCGCCCCGCGCGTGGGTGGTTATCCATACCGGATACAGGTTGAGATAATACCATAACTCAGATGTAATAGCTACATTGAATTATTTTGAATGTTTTTTAGAAATCAAATAAAAAACATTAAAAACTCTCATTGATCATTTGCCAAGCATTCTACATAACATCACCATTTTTTCGATAATTTTAGAACTTTATTAAAAAAGATTTGATTTCAATCAGTAATTAAGTACAGTACTTCCATTTATACAATTCAGACATAACTCTTCAAAATTGTTTCAAATAATTAATGCTGAGATTTGCTCAAAAACCGATTAAGGGGGTAGCAGCGATGTGGCAGACTGGCGTCAATTTAACTTACGAAAATAATTAGTTGGTTTATTTTTTTGTGCTTGTTATCGTTAGCTGAACCAGAATAAATGTGTATCAGCTCATTAAAATCATTTTTTATCTATTTTAGGAAAGATTTGAGTTCGAACTTTTATGTTTGAATTCGTAAAATTTTCAAAAAAATTCAAAATATTATTAAAATTTCACACATTTTTCACCCAAAATTTTTTTTTTCTAAAATCTGTGAATAAAAACAAAAAAAGCCACTTTAACTTTTTTCATGCATGTTTACATATTTTCTGAATGCTGTTTAAAAAATCATAACATGTTCATTTGTCATTTTTTGTCGACTTTTTTTAGAAATGTTATGAAAAATTTTAGCAAATCAAATCCAAAATTTTTTATTATTGTTTTTTTAAATTCTCCTTGAAAAATCATGCCGAATCAGTTGTGTTATTGTCTGGTATCTATTTGATTTCCGGATTTCAACCGATGGAAGGGTCACTCGAATATCCTTTCTGAACTACTGATGAAATTTACAACACTTGCTTGTGACACCGGTTTGTGCCATTTGGCACGCAATTTATGAAAAATTTATTTTTTTCGAAAAATCTATATAAAATTGCGGGTGTAATAGGCTACTTTACTTTTAAAAATCAGGACATTTTTTCATATTTTAACTCAATTGAAGTTTATAAATATCGTTTTTAGAAAAAAATCCCACATCGGGTCAAGTTGGAAATGGAGTTGTAATGAAAAGTGGTTTTTGGAATTTTTACAGATACTTAAGTATGTTGAGAAATTAAGAATATAAACGTTTGCAAGAATGAACACTTTTATTGAAGATAAAAAATAAATTTTCACATTTTTTTTTCTTTCAAAAATCACTCCGAAAAAATGTACCAATCGGCCACATCGCTGCTACCCCCTTAACCCGATTGATAGTGATTTCATTTGGTTTTCTGTTTTAGTATACCGTATAAAAGTTGCACTTATCGATATGTCCATTAATTTTGAGTATAGCTTTACCAAATAATAGAACACTTTAACAAATTGATGAAATTCAAATGTTAATTTATATTAATTATACCATTGGGCGCAAACCTATTGATAAATTTTCGATTTTTGGACTTTTGGCCGGCTCCTGCCACCTTGTGGTGTATTTTAAAAAATAACGAAATTCAGGTTTGCACCTATTAAAATACATTTTTTTTTAATTCATGAATAAAGATTTTTCTTTATTCTTCAGTAACCACAAATTGGGACGAACCCATTTGCCAGGCTTATTTTCAATCATTAATCAACTATCGGTTTTGACTTTGAATGTTTTTCTAGGCTGAAAATGTCATGGACTTCATTATCATGAACGATAATTAAACTCTCAGCCTGGGAAAACAATCGAAACCAAAATGGGAAGTAGATTTATTATTTAAGTAATATTCCTTATTCACACTTTTGTAAATATCCAGACCCTGATTAGGAAACGTAGTGTGTTTTTAAGTGGTAGGGCCCGGATATTTACAAAATTGTGAATAGGAGATTGAGGGGGCAATATCGCCGGAAGTTTTTTGCCAAAAAATTTCGGCAATATTGGGCACTCCCTTTGTACGGGGGCCTATATCGCAAGAAGTTTTTTGCCAGAAAATTTCTGCAATATTGGCACATTCGGCGATATTGGGCCGGCGATAATGCCCCCCTGTATGTGGTTACTTTTTTTGATTTCCAATTGCTTTATTTTGACAAAATAGTACAATAAAATAATCAATTATTTACAAAAAATCTGTAGAATAACAAAAAGCTGGTCAAAATCGCCGACCAATCGATATGGTCGACGGCAATACAGGACATCCTTAAATCCATGGGAGGGTTAAAATTGCCTGGTACTTAATTTGCGGTACCAGCGCTATAGTCTGAATATGTTTTTTCTGAATTAGGAGCGATATATAAGTCACGTCATAAATCGTAACACTAAAATCAACTCAACACCTCGGTTCATACGAGGTGACTACTGCTTGGTTTTAAAACTTCCTTTTATGTGTTTCTGTTCTAAATCTTCGAAAATAAAGTTTTATAAATATCGAAAAAAATGACCATTTTCACCAACATTGACTTTGAAAACAAGCCTTTTCTTTTTGTTAAATTTTGTGAAAATGAGTTAAAAGACCTTTTCCTGTTCCAGCAGTTGTTGTAATACATATAAGAGGTTTCAGTTCCTTGAGAATTGGTAGTGCTTTTCCGATTGGAGCATTTACAAAATCTAACAATTCAGCATCAGGATAACAATCAAATAAATTTGCAATTTTGGCATTTTTACGGGTTAAATATTTATATCATTTTNAGGGGGTAGTGTGCATTGCCGTGCAAGAAAATAACAGGGACACACTTATTTGATTACCGTAAGTTTATTACATGTTTAAATGCACAGTGTTACCGTTAACTAAACAGAAAAGTAGCTATATGATTATTGCGGGACCTTTAGTAAGGTCTCCTTCAGAGGTAGCCAACCTTTGAAAGAGATGCTGCTATCGGCGGATGTTTAGCCGCTATTGTCCCACCGATAGCCCTTACCACCAGTCCCTAGGCCCAGCTGGAAACATCTTCAGCTGGGCTAAAATATTACCGTTAGTTTAACTTGCCTTTATTCATATTTTTCTCTGAGTCGCGTCGCATTCGAATGACACAAAATACTTTTTGTGTTCACATTATACCGTTAATTGGTCTGATCAGCATTACTCATTCTGTAATAAGAATGCTTGGGTTTTCATAACACAATGGGCTTATATCAACGAATATAATAAAAAGCTGTCCGGGGTCATGCAAATTTTTAATATCGAAGGTCAAAATTCTAAATAACATGTTTTGTTCTAGACCTCGATTTTTTGTTATTTTGAAACTATAAATTTATTTTTTTTAACACTTGATTATGCGAAAAGCGCAGCTGTAAAAAACTGCAGCTGAATCGAAGTCGAAATTAACGATTCCGATTTGTTGAAATGCTGACCAATCAAAATATATTGAGCACTTTTTTTAAGTGTTTTTTTCAATAAACGTAAAATTTCGGCCTATTCACCAAAAGTTTTATCTAAAATTTGAGGGTTTCTTTCGGATAATAGGGAATTTTCTCTAATAAAAAAATTCTCGGACTGTATTTTTGGGGATCTTGATAAATTATTATATGATCAGCTGAATTTATAATTTGGTCATAACAAACTTTTTCAACAAATATTGAACCCGTAGACTGTGTCCATAACAGATCCACCACCTACAGCTAAATAAGAGTCGAAATTATTAGTCCTGCAATAATTGATTGCATCTTCCATAGAAACATTTGTAGGTTCGATAACTACACGGTCATATACCTAATTTTTCAATTTAATCTTTTAACAATTTTTGACTGGTGTTTTATCATGCCTGGTACTTTGTTCAAAAAATCTTTGTGACCCAATTAATGGACAAAATTAAAAAATACTTGAAAAAGCCAAAAATTTCGCAAAGTTCGGATATATTTTTCCCTGAAATTGAAATTATTACTTTTTTGTAAGCAAACCGATAACAGAAATAAGTTTTTTTCACTTATGGATGTAGAGATTCATAGTATTGTATTATTAATACAAAATATATTCAGATGTTAATTTAATAATCAAATGGCAATTTCGCTGTTTTTTGGGCACAGAATCAATCTCTTTTTGGAAACAACTTATCTAATTGAGTAGTTAGATAGCTCAAAATGACCAACTATATTATGAAAAAATCTGATAGAAAAAATTGGTTCGAATCGGACCATTCTCAATTGTTTTTGAAAAATATTTGAGGTTTTTCATTTGATTTTTCTTTGAATATATATGTGTGGTCATTTTAGGCAACCTGAAAACTCAATAAGATAAGTCGTTCACCCAAATATTAAAGGTTATTTGAAAACCCTTATTAACTATAGAGTCACTTTTGTTCAAAAAAGGATATGACCCTCAAATTGAAAGTAAACTTTTAGCAAAAAATGCGTTTTAAGTAAAGAGTAACAAAAACATTTATCCTTAAAATTTCAGTATCACATTATTAAAGGGGCGTACTGTACCTCAGGTACCGCGTACAGCCACGAAAAACTTGAATAACTATTTTCCAAATTATATAATTTGTTAAATCTGACACGATTATGTCATGGCATTAAATGAGGTTAATCATTGAGAAATGTGCAAAAGTAACACTGTTTACCTCAAAAGTAACTCCTGCTTTGGTTAGACTGTCGATTGCAATTTTAACTGGTTCAAGATTAACAAGATTTGGATCTGTGAAAAGTAAAACATTTTTGCATCCCATATTTTTCATATCGAATCCAACTTCCCTGGTAACTCCTGGACCATATCTGATGTTTGAAGCACTCATTTCGAAAGCAGTCTCAAAATGTTGGTCACTAGAAACTAACCATAAGAATATAAAAAACAATTTTGTCTACTCACAGAGACTAAGACACTCAAATCTGTGTGTCAATCGGCATACTCTCATTAAAAAAAATAGTATACTGTATATTGTACTGTATACCTTATATTATACATGTATGACAAATATAGAAAAAACAATTCTGAATCGGTGATAACAACTCAAAAAAATTTTAATCGATTAATCAGTCTTTAAAAACAGTTTTATAATTATGGGGAGCGGCAATATCTCGCACACTTTTTTGACATTTTAGTTTGTAAGACATAAATATTCCTGCAAAAATATGATTCCCGATTGATCTGAAATTTACTTTTCATCATAAATTCAAATAAGTTGAACCTCATTTTTAAAATTATTGTAGATAAAATAGTGAAATTGTTTCTACAGAAAAATTGCGACTCTGATTTAATAAAAGTCTTAGAGGCATTAAAAATGCTCCAAATTGATACGAGGTGATAATTAAGTGTATTAATAACCCAATCATCAAAAAAAATTTCTAAATGTAAATCGAAATGTTAAAAACAACGTTTGCTCAAATTTGACCACTAAAACTTCAAAATATCGACTTGACGTAAGCCAATTTTCTCATCAGTGTTTCACTGGCTTTCTTTTGAGCCTACTTTCGAAAAAATCGAAGCACTTTNTGTTACGATACTGTACCTATTGGTGTAATGGTCAAAAATAATTTGTGATGTACTTTTTCGCAAAATAAAGGATAGATCTACAAATTAGCATTTTCGGTTTTTCTCATGAACTGTTAGTTTTCAGTATATTTCACCGATAAAATGTCAAATTAGAGTCGCATACCCCCTTAAAAGGCCATTTCACACCAAACTAGTAAATGTGATATTCCGAAAACATTAGTGACATTAGCACATCTTGCACGCAATCTAAAGGCTAACTAAAGGCTCTACAAACTGGCTAATCTCAATAATATCACCGAAGCCCTGGTTGGCTAATATTTAATCGAGAAAAATCAATTTCAGCGACCAGTACCTCTTTAATTGAAGCCAATATTACAAATCATATAAATCAACTTTCGAATTCTGTGCACTTCTTTCTCATACCTGATAATGTATGTTTAGCCGAAACGTCGAATAAAAACTATCTATGATAGAAAAAATATTATAATTTTATGTCTCAAAAACACTGAATATAATTATACGCTTGAACTCTGATGCGTAACATATTTATATTTTGTATATTGTATATTAATTTGTCTTAATGAAAAAAAATATTTTTTATTCTTTCCTGCATGAAACCGGCGACTGGCTGCACCGGTAGCTATCCTCCTGATGATTTTGTGCATTTCTCTCTAGAATAATTTATAAAACAGACTTTTTATTATTTTGAAACGATGTTATTGGCTGAATTAACAAAATTAATATTTGAACAATATTGTAAATATATGATCAAATGCCCAATAACTTATTGTCAATAAGGCATTTTTATTTTTGACTATTCTTATGATATCTAAATGTGAAAAACACCTTTTGAAAGTATCGATATAAGTTATATCATAGTATCTATTACGGCACTTGCTGGGGCTTTTATGCCACTTTTTGAAACAAATTTTTATATAATTCGGCTTTTGAAAACAACTTATCCGATAAAGTTTTTAAATGTCTCAATTTGAGGACAAATATCCAGTGAATAATAAAATAAAAAAGAATTGGTCCGAATCGGACCATTTTTTAATTATTTTCTGAAATTACTGAAATTGTTAAATTATCAGTTTTTGTTGAAAAATTGGAGACAATAGTCTGATTCGGACCATTTTTTAATTTATTTTTCTCTAAATATTTGTGCTCAGTTTGAGCTATCTAACAACTCAATCGGATGAGTCGTTTTCAAAAGCAAAATTAAATAAAAATGTCGGCTGAAAAAGTGGCATGAAAGTTTTTTGTTTCTGGATTTTAAGACCAAGGATTTTTTCAAAAAAATCGGTTCAGAGGTCCAAAAGTAGATCTTTCACCCCGCAAAAAGTATTATAGTTATTATAATACTGTCTCCAGAAAAGCGATTATTGCCCATCTTTTATTTGAAGATACGCACTACTTAGTAGTTGCTTTTCGAGAATGTATTATTTATAATAGGTTAACCTATTGATAACTTTTGACCGTACACGGCGCTAGAAAAATTTGCGTATCAATATTTTTTGGCTCTACTAAAATCGGTACCTATTTTTTAATTTTAAAACTTCTTTATTCTAATGATTAGAATCTAATCGCCGAAAAATAGCTCAATATGCGCCACGGAGTTGAAAATTAAGAAAAAAAAGTCGTTTGTCGATGCCGATTTTTTTCAACAAGAGGCTCTAGTTTAGAGCTATCAATTGAGTCAACTTTTATATAAACCTGAAGTTGAACTTTCTCTCAAAATCATTAAGAATGGATAACTGTCCAAGAATAATAATGAATTTTAAACCAATCAAATAATCATATTTTGAATGTAGGCGTCATTCGTCATAAGAGCCGTGAGTACTTAAATTCAAACCTTTTTTTAATTTAAATGTGCCAAAAGATGGCCGCCAAGTAAATTTTAAGTACAGACGCGTAAAATCTATTTCTATAACTAAAAGGGGATTGGCAGTGATTGTTTGGGATTTGCAAAGTTTCGTACGGCTGAACGATTTAGATGACACCTTTGTGAGGAGAA
>SCLH01000290.1:415147-431157 GCA_004367855.1 Oikopleura vanhoeffeni | reverse complement strand
AACATACGAGTGACGCGTAGAAATTTTGGACCCTGAGAAACAAATGACGCAAATTCGCAGTTTGTATATATTTTTGATAATTTTTCATCCGGTTTGGTATATCCGATAATTATGTTAACAATAATCTGGTCAATTTTTTTTTGGTACATTATTGCAACTCTCTTTTTTTACTAGAACATGTTTTACATTGATTAACTAAATTGATAAATAGTTTTTTTTCATATAATTATGAAGAATCGTCCGAATTTTAAACAAAACTGCTAGCCGGTTTCGGTTTAAATTCCATCAAAAATGTCTACTAGAACTGTAAATAAAAACCTTGTGATTTTTTTTCCATTGTCCCTTGATTTCCAAAGTTTGCCTCAGGAAATTTTGAGAAGTTGCAACTTATGTTTAGACATATTTTTCCAGTTTTAAAATTCCATTTAAAAATTTTGGTATAAAGTGCAAGAAGGAATTACCACCGCCGGAAATTGTAGGCTAAAATCATAGCTTAGAGACCACAGATGTTAATTTTTGATAAACATAACTAAATTATTTTTAAATGCTGACTTTCTAAATTTCAACTTAGAATTATGCATGCAGGTGTCAAAACGGCTCTCTTTTAATACGCAAAAAAAAACTTAAAAATGTGTATTTTCGCACGTCAGATGGCAACAGAGCCAAGTTCACACCAAAATTAAATCTTGATCGAATTAAATAATTCATCAAATTTATCCAATCATCGATTTTCCATCGAAAATGCGACAAACGTGCGATGGTCACCCCTTTAAATTTCATCTCAAAATTGATAATCGATACGAAATGGATTAACTTTAGCGGACCTGAAATCCGTAGTATCGTTTTAGAGCCAAGGTTTGGGTCCAAAGCTATTTTTTATCTTAACTCCCACGCTACGATACAGAAACTGCATCTTATTTGTTTCTGACATTCTTTCTGAATTTTATCGCTCATTTATAAATTTAAACCAATCAGTAACGTTTATTTTTTNTTTTTTCAATTTCTCGGCCAATCAAGATCGTTCATTTCGTTTTTATATTTTCTCTATAAATCAGATAATTCTTCACAAATAATTCCCAATTATATTAAGAAAATTATCAAAATGTTTTTCATATTTCTTTAGAAAAATTTTAAAACAAAAAAAATTTAAAAACAAATCTTAGATGGATCTTAGACAGAAATCTTAGATCTTAAATCTTAGGTATTAGACAGAAATCTTAGATCTTAGACAGAAACCTTAGATAGAAGACAAATCTTAGATAGATTAGAAACCAAATCTTATATGCTTTTATAAAGACTTCTTGTTATGAACTTTTATTGTAAATTATTTAAGCTGATGAAAAGTTTTGAGGAAAAGACGCGAAATTTATCTTTTTGAAACGATTTTGACTAATTGACCGATAAAATATCATTTCTGTTGCATTTCAATTTCGATCTGAGTTCGAGTTTATTTAGGATGGGTCTGTTTGTTTTGGCCAAGTAAAAACAAATTTATCTGATTAAAGGGTACTTAGTTTCGATTATGAACATTATTTCTGAAAAATGGCCCAATTTCCTTCAAAAATTTCTGAAGAATAATAACTTTAATGTCGACTGAGAACATCCACTAATTCTAACGAAATTATCATACTAGAAGCAACCACCTCATGTCGCAAAATTTTCATTTTTTAACAATTTTAAAGCCAATTTTTTATAAAACTCAAAGTCTTCTAAAGGGCTGTAATTCCTGTGAAAAGTTCTCAACGTATGTACAGTGAGAATAAATTGAACTCAAAATAGTTTACACTTGCATAACAAGTTTTTTTGCTAACAAATTGAGCACACGTTACGATTCTTATCGCTATTTTTCTTTAAACTGTGCGCAAATTCTAAGAAAAAATTCAGAATAAACAGAGATTGAATTTTGTCTATCGTGCAATTGAGTAAAAATGTTAGATGTTAATAGTTTTTTGAATTATGAGTTACCATAAATAAAGATCGAACAACCGTCGAGATTTAAATTAAGAGAAAAAAAAATGATTTTTTTCGTCATCAATAGGCTAGAAGATAATCAAATGCGCTCATTGGTTGGTTTATTACTGAAGTAAGCAATACTTTATTTTAACACAAATACCTCTTTTTAGAGCCACATCAACTGCAGCTTTTTTTTCATTTTTCGAACATTTAGGTTTAAAAAAAATTAATAAAATTTTCAATTAATCAAAAATATTCATTATTTTTGATTATTAATCTCAAGAATTAATTTTGACTTAATAAATGTCCCAATAATGGATAGACAAAATTCAAATTTGCACTCTCGGATCAAGCGTCTCGGATCAAGCGTCTTAACCATGTACTTAAACTAAACCAATGAGCACTACGTGAGAACATGACGCTTGATTTTATTGAAACTAAACACAAATTTAAGCTCTCCCTTAGTATCTCCCCTTTTAAGTATTCTTAAAAATAATGACGTAACTAATATTGTTTGTATAAATGCAGATTTTTTCTCAAGCAGCAATAATGAACCCTTTATAACGCCATTTGGCCACGATTATAAGTTAAAAACACCAATCATTACACCGAATGAATGATTAAAGATTTAAGGTTAGATTCAACAAACATAGAACGCTAAGAACGTTATGAAATAAAATCGGTAAACTAGCTAGTTCGTTAAAACTATTTATTCTTTGTTTTTTGTAATGTTAAATATATAAGATTGTTTAGCTCACATAAAAAATTTTGACAACCATTTATGATGTCACAAGTTAGTTATCTGCACAAAAAGGATTTTAATTGCCGAAACAGCTATGTAGGAGTTAAATATAGTTGAATACCGTCAAAAGGTCGCTGGTTATGCTTATAATTTAACATGTTTTTGTCACGGTCAGCTCAACACTGGTTGAAACTACGCAGTAGCGACCATACTATTTAAATTTCAAGTTCATAAATCACAAAACTTACACTTGAACATTCGGTTATTTTCCAATTTTGAAATAAAAATAGCGTTAATCGTGTAAAATTAATATAATCACNGATCATTACTTAATATTCGCTTAGATATGACTAGGACTGATATATATTTTTTGTTATGTGCTGTTTTCTGTTTGGCATTTATTTTATCTAGATATTATGATTTTATGTTGGTTGCAAAATTGACGTAACGTTATTGTTTCGCTATTTTTTCGGTGGAATCATGATTGGCATCATCTGTTGGGTTTTTTAGAATTATATTTTCTTCTCGTTAGGAGATTATTGATGTTAACTACTATCTTTCATAAATTTAGATCTTTTCAAAATGTTTTGACTTTTAGCACTTTTGTAATTAATAGATTTCAATGATTCAATATTATAAATGGGACTTCAATCTCTTTTTTGATTCTAATATTTGTACAGTGAGCCAATCTTCCCAACCACACCAAAAAATTTACCATTTAGATGATCTGACAGAATTTAGATTTAATTTTTAGGTTTAGAAGACTTTAGATCTTAGAAGAACTTATGAAGAAATTTAGGATAGATTGAAAAATCTTATATTGCTTTTTAATAAAGGATTTGTATGAATTTTTTGTAAATATTTTAGTGATGATGTTTTGACGCGAAGACGCGAATTTATTTTTTGAGCCGATTTTGACTATTGAACGTAAAATATATTTCTGTGATTCTTTCGATCTGAGTTGAGTTTTTTAGGAATGGGTCTGTTTTGTTTTGTGCAAGTAAAAACGAATTTATCTGATTAAAGGGTATAGTCGATTTATGACATTATTTTGAGAATGGCATTTTTAAATTTTGAAGATAATATTATGTGATGAGAATCATTAATTTAGAAATTATATATAGAAGCTATGTCGAAAATTTATTTTAAAATTTAAGCCAATTTTAATAATCAAGTTCTAAGGGTGTATTGTGAAGTTCCAACGGTCGTGAGATAAATTGAACTCCAAATAGTTACTTGATCAAGTTTTTTGTACAATTAGCAAGTTAGATTTTATCGTATTTTTTTTTAAATGTGCGCAATTTAGAAAATTCGAATAAACAGAGATTGATTTTGCTTGTGCAATTGGAGTAAATGGTTAGATGTTTGTTTTTGATTAGAGTTAATAATAAGAGAACAAAGTGAGATTTAAATTAAGAGAAAAAATGATTTTTTTTGATATCAATGGCTAGAGATATCAAGTGCGCTCATTGGAGGTTTATTCTGGACGTAGATTTTATTTTACCAAAATACTTTTTAGAGCACTCAACTGAGCTTTTTTTTCATTTTTTCGACATTTAGGTTTAAAAATTAATAAATTTTCATTACTCAAATTTCATTATTTTTGATTTTATTATTATTTTGATTAATAAATGTATAATGGATAGAAGAATTCAAATTTTGCACTCGGATCAGGTTCTGGATAAGCGTTTAAATGTATTATAACAATGAGATAGGGAAAATGAGCTTGTTTTATTGAATAACAAATTTAAGCTTCCCAGTATTTTTAGTATTTTAAATATGGGTATATTTGTTGGTATTGAGATTTTTTACTCAAGCAGAATATGTTTATAGCGATTTGGACGATTATAGTTAAAAATATTATAAACGAATGAATGATTAGATTTAAGGTTAGATTCCATAGAAGTAGCAGTTAGAAAATCGGTAACTAGGCTGTTGTGAATATTTTTTCCTTTGTTTTTTGTATTTAATATATAATTGTTTAGCTAAAAAATTTTGAAATTTGATGTAAAGTTAGTTTCTGGACAAGGTTTTCATTGCGAGTATGTAGGAGTTAATTGTTGATGTAAAAGGTGCTGGTTTGCTTTAATTTAACCATGTTTTTTGTAGGTGCGTGTAATGGTTGAAAGCAGAGGACATACTATTTAAATGTTAGTTATAAATAATAAATTGAAATTCGGTGTTATTTAAATTGAATAAATAAGGTTATGTGTAATAATATATATCAAATTTTTATCGGTTGATATTTTTAATAAGGGCGAGTATTGTATAAATACTTGGAGGAAGCGGCCAAGGAATACGATTCTGAAATTTTGGCATAATTATTTTCAAGTAGGTGGAACTAATGGGGATGCGGTTTGTTTTGTTTGTGGTTTATTTTTTTACGGGAAATGGGGAAGGGTGTGGTGGAGCTGATATTTGATTAATTTATATTGGTGAGAAGTTAGAAAGGTCTAAAAATTGTCTTAATTAAAAATTATCAATACTTGTGGAGATTATTTATGTTGGTCTAAAATTAGAGAGAGAGAGGAAGAGTAGGTGTGATGCCGGGATTTCTGACTAAAAATTTTGCTTTAACTTAGAAATTTCATATATGGTTTTACAAAAGTTGGTAATTAACGAATGTTTGTTTTTACGAATTAATTAAGAAGCCTTTTAAAACGGTATACATCTACTTTTAAATTTAGTGATGAATTCTATTTTATATTTGGGATTCTATTGTTTATAATTATATTTTGTGTATTGATTGTATAATATATTAGTGCTTATGATTGTTGTAGTACATATAATGAATAAATTTCTAATTTATTAAATTATTATAATCAGACTTGTGCGGAATTGCTTAAACGGAGGTTGCAAATTTATTATATAAATGGGATGAATATAACAATATTTTAATGGTCTTTTTGGTATGTCGATTTTGAGATATGGGCGGAAATTCGAATTGCATACTTTATGTCGTGTAGTAGATTTGTATTGGCGAGGTATTTTTATCATGGTAAGCAAGGTTCATTATTATTTTATAAGTTATCTTACTATTATCTTTAATTTTATATAGTTTTATTCTTATTGAAATTGTTTTGACAGTTTGCTTTAATTTGAATAAGCATGATTATTTATTTGTTGAAGTTGATCCGTGTATTTAACTGTCGGGTCAATTATATAGAATTTGATTCAATTATTTATCTGATTTGCTATGATTTTAATAATTATTTTGCTGTATACGTGTATTATCCCGCTTATTTTTGTACGATTATAATGGAGATGTAAATTTTTGCTCCGGTTTTCAAGTCATTTGTTGATTGATTTAGGATGTGAGGGGTAAATGATAATGAAGACTTTTTGAAGGGAATTTTCGTAGATTGTTTACAAAGTGGGCGTGAAGTCCAGCGAATTTGCCAGAGTAGTTGGTTTAAAGAAGTATTTATGTGCGTTATCAAAGTGTGCTGCAGGGTCATCAGTATTAATTATAGGGTGTACTTAAAGGAATAAAATAAAAATTATCTAAAGATAATTTCTTTTACATTGCACTAGAATGTTTTTGTTTTTATTTTTTCTTAAATGCCTTCTTAAATTTATTTTCTTAGGTGAATAGGCCTTTGCATTTTTGACGTAGAGAGAGACAATTTTTTTAGAATGTGCAGGTATATTTGCAATTTTGAAAAGTAATCGCATATTAGAATTAAAGTTTTAATTTATTTTTTGATATGTTATAAGTTTGTTATTATGCAACAAAACGGTTTTAGTTTCACTCAGTTCAGATTATGATCGTGTAAGGTATACATTAACATAAACATAGAATTTCTTTCTGCTTGATATAAATTACATAAATAGTATATAATAACTAGATATATAGTATCTTGTAGACTAGTGTGACTTATGATAAATTCAACAATTTTTTTTTCTTCAGAATGACTAATGATGATAATTGAGATTGTTAGGATATTTTTGCCATTTGGAAGTTGATTGTTCAAAAATGTAAAAGTGAAATAGTTAAAAAATATATATTAAGTTAATTATTTTTCAATAGTTAATATGTATAATTTAAGTTAATAATTATTTCCCAATAAGTTCAGATAAATTATTATTTTTATTCCAAAGGGAGTCAAAAGTAAATAATTCAAATGAGTTAATAAGATAGTATTTTATAGCGGAAAAAAGTTAATAAAAATTATCATATAAGGTTAATAAAACTATAATTAAAAAGTTCAATGTCAACTTTCAGCCAAGTTCATAAATAATTTTTTTTTGTGATAAACAGAAATATTAATATTGTTTTTAATAATAATGTAGAAGATTCTAGAGTAGATATAAACAATATCTTCGTAAAAAAAGGTTCAGCTTCAGTTGATACTTTCCTAGAAATAGAGGTAAAAAATATTTGAGGAACATGGAATTTCTAAACTATTTTTTTATCCATGAAAGGACTGAAACATGGTTAGGAATTTTTCTATTATATATCTAAATAAAATTCTTTTTTAAAGTGCAGACTTATTTTGAGATGTACTTAGTTATTGGTGCATATCGTAACGACTCAATGTTATCCAGGAGAATATCTAGAAGCATATTGAAAGGGCCAACTATATTGAAAATTATATGTGTTGGGGAAGATGAATAAAGCGGTGCATATGAGTGTAAATGTGATGAAAAGGGTAGTGACATTATACCCGATAGAGTGAACAGATGTGAAATTTGAATAATAAAAAATGTGGATTTAACTTAAAAGTTTTGGAGTAAAGTTAAGAAAATCATAATGAAGAATGTCCAAGAAAAAATTACAAGTTTCTTGAAAATAATTAGAAAACTATAGTGGTGTTGATAAGAATAGAGAGTAATATGATGAGTGAATGAGTTACGATATAAAAAATTTTTACGATAGAGTAAGCTTATGCCAAGATTGCTTGAGTCGGTTTGTAGCCAAAGATGGTGTTATGGGATAGGAATCTTTAAACACATAGCATGAGCAATAGTTATCATAGATTATGTTGGATAGTAGTATAGGATATTATGTATGAAGCTATGAATTAAGAGTATTGACTATTAGTAATATTAAAAAATGACAGAATGGAATAAAGGATCAGTTTATATCGTATAAATTATGAAAAGTAAAATAAATGGCATTTAATTTTTTGAACACATAAAAGTTTTTTCAGATGTTTATTGAAAATGAGAATGTTTCGAGGTCAGATTTATGAAGATTCAGAAATTGTATATTAGAAGAGATGAGATGAAATATAAGCAGTATTTAGTGATTAAACAAGATGAGATGATAAGTGATTCAGGGAATACTCGGAGCAATTGGTGGACTTTCACAATGATTATTTTTCTTGCATAAAAAATTTTTAAATTAGGATAGATGAATTATTATTTTGTGTACAATCCAATGTTCCTAAAAATGCAAAATAAAAAAAAAATAAACGATTAATTAGGATACGTAATTTTCTACTAATGGTGTTTAGAAGAATCATTGAACAACAAAAATAATAATGATTTACTACTTCAATTTTATTGCATGCTATTAAAATACCCCAGGATGGAACTTAGTATAATCAACTATTAAAGAAGTCGAAGACGCGAGGGAGGTTTAATAAAACAGATAGGGGTGATGTGAAGGTTATGAAATTTCTGCATATTGATTTAAGGGCTAGGTTTGGATGAATTTTGTATTTATAGTGGGTGTGATGAATGTAACTGACGTGGGAGCAACGTCATTAAGGCAGGAGACTTATTCAGTTGATTACATTCGAATAAGATATATGGAATTTTGAAGAGTGAGAAAAGTGACGTAGAGCCACTGATTTGGGAATGGGATGATTTTGAATGTCAAGAATATGATGAAATCTTTAAAAGGTTGAAAACATGGGTTATAGTGGCAGGATCCGATGGTAGAGAGACAGGGTGGAATAGGGTGGTTGGGGGGGGTAGGGAAGGGTTCGGGTGTGAGTGGGGGAAGAGGTGCGGGTGGGAAAAATTGTTATCCCGCACCTTTTTGGGGGGTTGTGTGATATGTAGTTTTTGGGTTATAAAGTCACATATCTTCATATGATTTTTGAGTTTCATGAGTTTTCAAAATCACACATAGAATTGATGTTTTTTTTAGAACATGTATTGCTATTTCTGGAGTATATGTTATTAGTAAGAAACATGATTCTGACGCATTTAATGTGGTCAAATAACTTATGGAATAGAATTATATTTTTTTTCTCTTGAACATATATTTTTCTGATCTGTGAAGAGAGGATTATTAAGGTATTCTCCAATGTATAATCATTTGTTGTGTTAATGGATCTCTTGCTATAAAAGGGATGTTTTTTCAACAACTTTGAATATTGTAATTCTTCAATATTGCGTTGTATTCATGCAAAATCATTGATTTCTTGAACTAGTGGCTTCTACGGTACTTTTTTTTACACTCTAGATTATTTTCCATATTTATTCTGGAGTTGGTTTAAGTAACTGAAGGTAAAGTCTTTGTACCTGCTTAATGACGGTTTGTTGGCTTCGTCAGTTTTATTAATTCATTCTTGACACTCCTTTAGTGAAAATTCATGTCGGAATTGGATTCCTAGATTTAGATCAGTTATTGGCATGAGTTAATTCAATAACCGGTTTCTTAAGTACTGTTCTTATTTGTTTTATAAGATGCACTTTCTCGCTTGTGGTTTCGGATGGTTATATAGTTTGATTAGTAGCTAAGTTCATCCGTGTGGTATTGGTTTTGTAATAGCATGAATACCAGTTGGAGTAGAATCAATTATGTTGTGTTGTTTTTGTCAAGTGATTGCTTCTAAACAATTTTAGTATAAATTTATGTGATTCCTAATCTAAGTGGTTTTATTTTTTTTTTGATTTTTTGATTTTTATGGAGACATTGGATTGTACACAAGATAATAATTCAGCTATCCTAATTTAAATAATTTTTGTTAGATGCAGGGAAAAAATTAATCATTTGGTGAAGTAAAAAATAAAAATAAAATGATAAAAAAATTAAAAAAAAAAGAAAAAATTAAAAAAAAAAAAAATAAAAAAAAAAAAAAAAAAAAAAAATTTTTAACAAAAAAAAAAATAATAAAAAAAAAAAAAAAAAAATTAAAAAATAAAAAATAAAAATAAAAAAAAAGAAAAAAAAAAAAAAAAAAAAAAAAAAAAGGAAAAAAAAAAAAAAAAAAAAAATTCTCGAGTATTCCGTGAATGCACTGTTTCATCTCATCTTTGTTTAATTTCACTAAAATACTGCTGATATTTCATCTTTCATTGCTTGTTGATTCATATATGACATATTTTTGAATCTTCATAATTTGGTGGTTAGTACATTCCTGGATTTGTTCATAGACATCTGAAAAAGAGTTTTTGTGTTTTCAAGAGTATTCCAGTGTGTGAGTTTTTCGCTTTTCATAATTGTTTATAGATAGTAAATGTAATTTCTCTTTTATTTCCATGTTTCTTGTCATTGGTTTTGGGAAGTTTTATGTTGATATATTAGTGAAATCTCTAATTTGATAGTGCTGTGTCAGGGGTCATAATGATGCTCTAGTATTAGCATTTCAATCATAATTTCGTATTATTGATACAACTTATTTGTTGTTCCATGCTTATAGTGTTTATAAGATGTCTCATTTCTTTCAATTAACATTTTGGTATACGATAGACTGGACTTCTTAATGCAGATGTGTTTTTGGCATAAGCTTGTATTTCTTCTAGTTGGTAAAATTTTTTGTTATTAGGTCGTAACTCATTTGTGACTCATGCATGAGTGGTTTTATTGCATATTCTAGTTCTTTATCACTACAATGGCGATTAGTTTTCTAAGTCGTAGTTTTTGCAGAACTTGGTTAATTTTTTGTTTTCGTTTGACAATTCTTGCATTTAGTGTTGAGTTTTTGCTGTTAACTTGTTTTGACTCCAAATACTTTTGTAAGAAGGTTTGTATCATTCATTGTCTGTGGTATTAGTTGCAGAGTTTTTCACATCTGGTGTTACTGTGTCTCGTGGGTGGGTATTATTTATGTAGCTTACTTCTTGGTTTTTATTCATACACATTGGGTGTTACACTCAGTATTGGCATTGCCGGTTGTTGATTCATTTCTTTCCGGACATCATATAATTTTTCAATAGTCAGGGTTTGTTTTGCCCTTTTCTGTTATATGTGTCTTCTAGGTAGTCTTCCTGGGATAACATTGTAGTGTTATTAGTATTGGTCACCATAACGTAAGTACATCTTCAAATGATAATGTTGGGCATTTTTTAAAATGAGTTTGATTTTATGATAGATAAGAAAAATTCTAATTCTAAATGTTCAGTTCCTTTTCATTGGGATAATAAAAATATTTTAGAAAATTTCATGGTTTCCTAAGATTATGTTTTTACCTCTTATTTTTAACTAAGGAGTAGTCATGAACTGAGTCTGAACTTTTTTTTATGGCGAAGTATATTGTTTTATAATTTAACGTCTTAAGAGGGATTTTTGAGCATTTATTATTAAATAACAATATTTAAATTGGTTTCTTGTGTTATTCACAAAAAAAAATTATTTTATTGAACTTGTCTGAAGTTGACATTGAATTTTTTTTTATTATAGTGTTTTATTTAACTTTATATGATAATTTTATTAGCT
Organism: Oikopleura vanhoeffeni; assembly: GCA_004367855.1. Lineage (NCBI taxonomy): Eukaryota > Metazoa > Chordata > Appendicularia > Copelata > Oikopleuridae > Oikopleura > Oikopleura vanhoeffeni. The sequence continues at coordinate 419,848 of SCLH01000290.1, read as the reverse complement.
TTTTTTCCGTTTGTGATTATAAAAATACGATCTTTATTTAACTTATTTGAAATTTTTATTTGAGCTTTCCTTTTGGGATATGAAAAGTGATGATATTTATTGAACTTATTTGGAATTAATTTATTGAACTTAAATAATAGCGATTTATTGAATTATTGAAAATTAATATTGAACTTAATGTAAGTAGGTTTTTTTTGAAACTTATTTTATACTTTTTTTCATTTTTGATTAATTAACTTTCGCTTGATAATCAATAATATGGCCTGATAATTTTTTCATATTTACATCATAGTCGATTCTGAAGAAAAAATTTGTTGGAAATTGTTACATTTGAGTGTCACTTTATTCTACAAGAGTTTTACTGTTGAACATTTAATGTTAAGTATGATTTATGTTAAATTATATGATGATGCAGAAGAATTTTCTTATTGGGTTTTATGTTGTATTTATGGTTGTATACTGTGACACAGATATAGATATTGAACTGAGTGCAAACTAAACCGTTTTTGGTTTGCATAAATAACTGAGAATTTAACGATGATCAAAAATAATTAAAAAAGGGCTTTTAATTCTAATTGGACGCTGCTTAGGACTTTTCGAGAATAATTGCCAACTTACTGTGACGATTCTAATAAAATTTGCGCTGTTTTGTTCGTCAAAATTGCAAAGGCGTAGTTCTGACCTAAGAAAATGATTTAGAAGGGCATTTTTAAAGAAAAAAATTTATAAAACAAAAACATTCCCAGGTGGGCTATGTAAAGAGAATTATTTTTGAGTATTTTTTTATTTGTATTCGTTTTATAGTACACCTATTATTAATACTAGATTGACTCTGCGCACACTTTGGTGGAGTACGCACGATTAAATACTCTTTAAAACCAAGCTAACGTCCTGGCAAATTCGGTGACTTTCAACGCCGACTTTTTGTGAGAACAATCTAAAAATTCCCTTCGAACAGTCTTTCATTTATCATTTTGTGACCCCGTCACATCTAAATCAAATGGCATGAAGGCTGAAACGCTGGGAGTAAAAATTACAGTCTTGCATTATAAGTCTATGCAAAATAGCGTGTATGTATAAACTGTATACGATGGGAAAAATAATTTATAAATCATACGGAGAGTCAGGATAAAATGATATGGAGTCAAATTTTGATATTTGACCCTACAGTTTAAATTACGAGTTCAACTTTCATAAATATATCGTGTGCGTTTTTGAAAATTTAGAGCAAACTGTGCAAAACGATAATTTCTAAGTGTATAAGCGATTAAATTAAAGATTAATTGTAGATAGGATTCATAAAAGAATATTAATGAACGATTTTTTTGTGCTTGCATGATCAAAGAATACTCCGCATATCTAAATGTATTACTACAGGCGACATAAAGGTTATTGCTTAATTTCGTAATTTCCGCGCCATATCTCAATGTTCGGAGCGATACAAAAGAGACCATTTAAAATATTGGTGTTATTTTCATTCCCATTTTATTATTAATTAAATTCTGCAGAAGTCCGTTTAACGATCGTTTCCGCAGCTAGATCTGATTATTATTTAATTTTAATTAATATTAGAAATTCTGATTCATTTATAATTGTAGGTCTATACCCAATACAAGCTGACTATATATTGATAGCAATAATATTCACAATTAATAATTGTGAATAAGACAAGTTAAAGTTGCATGAATATTAAATAGGAGGATTATCACTAAATTTAAAAGTAGATTATAGTTAAAGGGCGCGGTAATTATTGGGTTTAAAAAGCAAACATTTCGTTAATTTAATCAACTTTTTTTTGGTAGCCACCGATATTATGAAAAATGTCAAGTTGGAAAGGGAAAATTAGCAGTCAATTAGGATACACTTTTATTTGTCATTTTGAAATTTAAGACCAACAGTAATTGGGATAATCTTCCACAGTTGATTTGAATTATTTTATATCGTAAGACAATTTTTTAGACCTTTCTGAACTTTCGTTCACAATATAAATTACGATGAGAGTCTTAGCTGCAGAGAGAGGGTTTTTCGATTTCGCTGATAATTAACAAACGGAAATTGACAAACCGGCTCCGCGTGGGCACGTACTTGAAAAGGTTATTTTTGCCAAAATAGTGATCGTATGTCTGGTTTGCGATTTCATGAACCATAGGGTTTATTTTATATACAATTATGTACTCGTCTTAGATTAAAAATATGGTAACTCGATAAAAGTTTGGTGATTATATTAATTTAACGATTAAACGCTTATTTTATTTCAAAATTGGAAAATACCGATGTTAATGTGAAGTTTGGGGATTATATAATGAGAGATTTAAATAGTATGGTCGCGTTAACTAGGTAGTTTCGACCAGTGTTGAGCTGACGTAGAAAAATTGTTAAAGTTATAAAGCATAACCAAGCGACTTTTGACGGTACTTCAACTATATTTAACTCTAAACGGAAAAGTTCAAAATAAATTCAAATAAGTTCAATAAAACGCTATAATTTAAGTTCAATAATTAATTTTCAAATAAGTTCAATAAATATCATTATTTTTATATCCCAAACGGAAAAGTTCAAAATAAATTCGAATAAGTTCAATAAAACGCTATAATTTAAGTTCAATAATTAATTTTCAAATAAGTTCAATAAATATCAGTATTTTTATATCCCAAAAGGAAAAGCTCAAATAAAAATTTTCGAATAAGTTCAATAAATATCATTATTTTTATATCCCAAAGGGAAAAAGCTCAAATAAAAATTATCAAATAAGTTCAATAAAACACTATAATTAAAAAAGTTCAATATCAACTTTCAAACAAGTTCAATAAATAAATTTTTTTTTGTAAATAACACAAGAAACAATTTAAATAATTGTTATTTAATAATAAATGTCAAATATCCCTCTTTAAGAGTGAAATATAAAACAATATATTTTGCATAAAAAGTTCAGACTCAGTCATGACTACTTCCTTAGTAAAAATAAGAGATAAAAACATATCTTAGGAAACCATGGAAATTTCTAAAATATTTTTATTATCCCAATGAAAAGGAACTGAACATAGGATTAGGAATTTTTTTTATCTCTCATATAAATCAAAATATAAAATGAGGGAGATCACAAGTCAGTTACAGAAGGAACTGAAAAATGACACTCAATTTATTGTAGTTGACATTTTCGAAAATGACCAAATGTTGAAGGAATTTAATCAACAAGATAGGAAAGATCACATTCATTACAATGAAAATGAAAAAGCAATATTCCAAAAAATCCTGAATGATGTTATTCATAACCATCATTACAAAAAACAAAGCCGCGCTGATAAAGCAAAAATAGAGAGAATCCAGAAAGAACCAATCAAAATAATTGGAGTAGCAAATAAATTAATGAAGAAACAAAATAACACAAACACAAAAAAACTGTACATACAGTATGAAGGAAAAAGATTTATAAACAATATTGAAAAAAACAGGCATTCCTCTTGGAATCTCAACATTTCTGTTAAAAAAAATGACATCAAAAAAAATATAAAAAAAATAAAAAAATGAAAAAAAAATTACGAAACAAATATAAATAAAAAAAATATATATTTAAAAAAAAATTATCGTTAATAATGTCATGTGTATCATTTGAATCACTTGATACCATCTTTACAATTATATCGTATCTATATTAAAATATATTATATTATATCTTATCTATATTAAAATATTTTTTCCTTTCAATTTTTTCAACATATTATACTTTTCGAAATTTTATTATACGTCACGACGGTATAAATCCAATGCTTTTAATGATTGTTCATTAATAATAATAAATTTAAATCAAAAAAACCAATGGATTTTATCACTTCCAATGAATCATATAGTATATTCTCACTTATGCAAACTCATTTTAATAATTTAATGTAATCATATAAATCAATCACTTATTATTTACTCATAACATAAAATCAGCTTGTGTGATGTGATAGATCTCATTGACTTCTATCCTGAAACACTGAATGTCAATTAAAATATCAATTTAAAAAGAAGTTCAAAGTTTTTTTCTTTAAAGAAAAACAATATATAATTATAATCTTTATACTTCTGAATTAATTTAAAGAATAAATTCATAGCCTTTAATTTTTTGTCACATAATTTGACTGACACGACATTCTTAAATTCTAGAGTAATTCAAGAAAGAAAATTGTTTGTTTGTTCGATTGTTTTAAAGGTTAAATTGGCTAAAGTGACGAAAAAAAAATCCATGGACACCAATTTAACCCCAACAAAAAATCAACAATAGAATAATGAAAAATTTCTTATCAAAATCTAAAAAATTAGAATTTAAGAATATCATCAAGTCGCACTTGATATTTCGAATTTATTTTTTTAAATATAAAGAAAAATTTAAGATAAAATTCAAATTTTTTTTCTTGATCCAAAATCACCAACAGGAAGGATACACCTCTAAGAGGTTTATCCGTATAAAGAATTACAACGAACAATGATAAATCAATGCCATATGATCATGCCAGATGTACTCCAAAAAAACAGGACTAACCTTTCATTAAAATAAAAAAAAAATAAGTTTCATTTTTTTACTTGATTTTGAACCTCAAAATTATTTTTGACCCTCATAATTTTTTTTGACCCTCAAAATTTCTTTGACCCTCAAAAGTTTTGACCCTCAAAAAAAATTTTTTTTTAGAAAAATAAAGAGGCAGAAATGAATTATAC
>SCLH01000290.1:396861-414757 GCA_004367855.1 Oikopleura vanhoeffeni | reverse complement strand
ATTTAAATTTGTTGAAAAATGAGCCCCAAATCGGCCGAGTTTTCAAATTTTTTAATTTTGAATTTGAAATAAAAAGTTTAACATTTAAGTTTAATTTTGAAAACAAGTGACTAATTGTCTCGCGATGGTTGTTTTCAATGCGAAAAACCCCCTTTTTTTGATGAATTATGCTATTATTTAAGAAAAAACCCTTTTTTTAGATGAAAAATATTTTTTTTTAAAAAAAAATCTCATCACAAAATGCGCCATAAAATTCTGCATAAAACCTTACATATCAGAGTTCAATCCAGAGTGGTCGATTTTTGCCCATTTTGCAAAATAGCCGAATGGTGGACACGCTAAGAATAGGAGATAAAAGCCATTCCTTTTGGAAGCCTGCATCAGGGTGATCAGCGGTATAACTACAGAGAAATCTGCAGTAGTTGAGAAAAATTCATCAGTCTTACGCGGGGGTTATTGACCCCGAAAAAAACTTCCGTTTTTAGCGTATAAAACTCCTTTTGTTGCTTCACAGAACCAGGAATAATTTTTTTATCGAAAATGTGTGAACAATTTTTCAGTCATCACCAAAGAAAAAGATGTCTAAATCTTTTCTAAAAAGTTTTCCGAATCTTTCCCAAGTTTCATTTATCAGTTATAAGTGTCAAATTTTACGGATAACACGAAAAACTATTGACTACTGTAACTGTAATTAGTTAAATTAAGTTGATGTCAAACTTTCGAGTTAACTCACACTGAGTTTGAGCAACGTCAGGTCCATGTTTACTTTTCGCGGCACATCTGCACCATTTGGGCCCTTTACCGTATAGGCTATCCTATTTTGTGCGAGGCAAGAAAATTTCCAGATATATCGACTATGGTTTTCGAAAATTAGCCATACAGCGCTTTCAGGATAGAAGCCCGAATAGGAATTTTGTAGAACTATCCTTATGCTTTTGAAAACAAAATGTCAAAAGTTTTTGAATTATCAACTTTGCTAGTTTGTTTTAAAAGAGCGTCGTTAAATGTACAAATCAATGACACCCACTCTCTTAAAATAAACAATTTTGCGGACAAAATGAAGGTGAAAAATACATGTTATTCTATATTGTTTTTTATAAATATAAAATTTATTTATTTCGAACATGTTCAACAAAAATACTGTAATAAAATATTAAACAAGAAAAAAAATCGCGATTATGATATCTATTAACGAACGGAGGTCTTAACTTTATAACAGATAAACAACATTGTGATGACCAAGCAAATGGAAAAAGCGATCTAGGCATAATTCATAGGATGAAACGTAGGAAACAAGCATAGTGGAAATTTTTTTAACGACAATCGGCTAATTTCCGTATTTTTTACGCGCTTTAAAGATAAAAACAAGTAGTTTACTCAAGGGGGTAATGTACGCAAATAGATTTTTCTTAAAAAATTTCTCCTGACTACTTCGGCCAAAAAAATTGAATGAGCTTGTTCTTAGACTTTTTTTATCACAAGTTTGGTCACCAGGTGGCACTGAAGAACATGTTTTCGAACATTTTATAATCGATCACGGTGTCTAGCTGCACATTCAATTCAATATATTTTTTTAAATTATTGAAGATTTAGTAGATCTGGATTATGTCCGGGCGAAAAAATTTTTTGTCATCTGATACAGTAGATATCCTTAGAAAACGAAATTATTAGGGTTTCAAAACCGAAATGATTAAGGATCAAAATTTCAGGTCAGAAAATTGTACATGAGATAAGCTAGATTTTCGACGTCATGCCGGTTTTTTTTCTAGTTTTTGGCATGCAATATGTGTGACGAGAGGTATCTTTATGGAATAATCGAACAATTTCCCTTGAGCCATTTATGGTTGATTTTATGCAATATAATCGTTTTGAGCATGCGCAGCAAAAACACCTTCCTCGAGTTATTCTCGAGTAAAAATTGGGGAGATTTAGCTTGAGGTGCAAAAATAATCTGAATTGAAGCTTGGACACGTGCCTTCCGGTTGACATTGTCAACTTGACAACTTTAACATTAATCTCTAAAATTCCTATGTGGGTGAAATATTGAAATTAAACAATAACACTCAATTTCGTACTTTTAATTTTTAAACATGAGGAAAAAGAAAGATATTATGTCAATAGATATTTCAAAAAAGATATTAAGGGGTCGGTGCTATTTGACAGATACGGATATGGGTTCTTGATGTAAAACTCTTTACTTGATTCATATATTCTCCTCAATATATACCATCAAAGTAATGTTTCATAATTCAGGCAAGTTTTGTGACTACATAATTTTCGAATTATTGCTCTTTTAGAAAATTTTGAGTTCGAATTAAACTTTTCGAATTCGACAAATTATGAGAAATTTTTGAAAAAAGTTCCGAACATTATGAAAAAATTGACTTATTTTATGTTCAAATTTTTTTCATTATTAACTTTCAAATTAACGAAAAACAGTCTTCAAAATGAGCACTTCAAGTTTTCGCGTAGGTGACCATATATTTTGTATATGCTCTTTGAACATGGTATGAACATATATGACATGGTTTTGTGATTTTTGTTCAAAAATATTTTGAAAATTTTCTTCATTTCTGGTTGGAAAATTTTCAAACTTATTTTTCTGGAATCATCGGCTGAAACTATTGAGAATGCCACCTTTTATTTTATTCAAATATGCTCCTGTTTTGTTTCTTCCAAATTGTTTATACTCTGAATCATAATTTTTGCAACAAAACTACGGTTTGGGAGAAATTCATCGAAGCCCTCTTTTATCCAGAATTAAAAAAAATAATTCATCGAAACTTGCCAAATTATTAAGCCGACGCATCCACCATTTGAAATTTATTTCATTCAACTCATGAAAAAAAATATTTCTTTCGATGTGCTTAAATTTCGTTTTTTTCGTCTTTTTTCAAAATTTTAAATTTTACGATTTTGACGTAGAAATCGTATAAAAATAAATTCAATGAATTTTAAATGGTGGTCAAGACCGTTTTTTACGGCTACTATTTAATAAAAAATAAATTTTACCGTAATTCAGACACCTTCGATAGCAAACGCGCGTTTTTTGAGTGTTTTTACAAAAGACGATTTATAAGGTAAAAATAATCTATCTGAAAAAATCAGATTATACGAAGTTAGCACAAAAGTAGCAACTTGTGTTATAAAAAGTTTTTATGATTGAAGTCGCAAAATGTTTCCCATCGAGAGAAAAAAAATTGAAAAAGTGCAAATCTGTCAAAATGCACCGACCCCCTTGAAAGAGAAACAGAAATTTTCGTCGTCACTTCACGCCCTTAAAAATCGGCAGATAACCCAAGACCAAGATACATACCGAGAAGACCATGTTATTCAAATTTATAACCATTTGCACGAGTCTGGAGCTCTAAGTAAGGTAGTTAGTTACCTTATGATAAAGAAGGGCAGCGAGATTTTCCGATTTTTTGCACGAAAGCTCCACGTGTAGATATTAAAATGGTTTGACTACGTAAGTAATTTTCCCTGAGACTTTGATCATTTTAAGGGGTTGCCATAAATCGTATTTTTACACCTCAAGCTAAAGTCACCAAATTTTCACTCGAGGAAGGTGTTGTGTACGATAAGCTCCTACCGGATTACCCTCACATTTGCGAGAACGACAGGCCCCACCAGACTTCCGCTATCACAAACGCTATCACCTCCTGACAATGTGTTGTATCAATGGAAACCAACCAATTTCCAAAAACTATTATATATCTACATTATATATCTACTATTATGTATACTAATTCAATAAAAAAAGGTTACATCCGATCAAAAAAGCTGAAAATGTTCTTTTTATGGCAAAATGACGTAATTTTGTTCAAAAATAGCATTTTCAATATTTTTAACGCCATTATCTTTTAAAATAAATAAACTTATCGCCAATGGAATCGCAAGATTTATAAAAACACGTCTGTAGCAATAATTCTCTTTTTTTGATGAGGTCAAATAGCAAAATTCATAATATGAAACGTGGATAGTAGGCCCTGTTTTAAACGAGAACTCGGTAATTTTAGGCGCCATCATACGTAGTATAAAAGGAAAGTCCCGTTTACATTTAAATCATATCGAGAAAATGAAACTTTTTAAATTTGCTTTCGTAGCAGTGGGAACAGTCTCATCTCATAAAGGTAAGAATTTTTAAAACGACACATTTTCACATCATCAACAAAAATTTAGCTTGTCTTTATGGACACATTTGACAGTTATAAGAAGCATATCCAAGTATAAGGCTTAAATAAAATATCAATGAATTTTCCTACAAAGTGCAATTAAATTATTTTTAATAATTTCAAGATATTCTCTATTTTTAACAGTCCAATTATGAATGCAGATACAGTGAAGTGGTTTTATCAGGACGCAGTTTGGCTCAAAAAATAGCCGAGTTCCGTTATCAGGAAGCAGAATTTGTAATTTGGTTACAGTAAAAAAAAGTAAAAACTTTCAAACCATGTGATGGATTTTTACGTCCTGAACAGAAAAAAAACAAAAATGTCATACATTGCGTCAGGTTATAGCAAAGGATTTGAATGGGCCTGATATACTCACTTCACCGTAGTTTATATAACATTGATGATATATGATTATGTCTGACCTATTTCGAAAACACTTATCCTTAATTAATTTAAGGGGGTTCTGTAGGCAGTGCAGATCTTATGAAGCAGAAATGCAAATCGGCTATAAAAAAATTTCAAATGAAATGGTTAATGAAGACTTGTACTGTACCAGCAACACTTTATCCAGAAAAAGAACGCGTTGAGGGTTTCTGGTACAATTGTGAGAAAGATTCGTCCAATAACAATCAGGTTTGAATTTATATATATAAATTTTATAAAATATTAAAGCAGCGAACATATCCCCTTTTCACACTTTTGTGAATATCCCGGCCCTACTACTTAAAAACACACTACGTTTGCTAATCATGGCCAGGATTTACACAAAAGTGTGAAAGGGGGATATCAATCGTTTTAGAACGATCCGAACAACTTTTAGCTGTTATATTTAGTATTAAAAAATAGGTTTATTTCATCTTCAGCTAATGAGTGTAATTTGGCAAAACTTTCTGATAGCGCGTTTGCCAAATAGTTGAAAAATGAAAGTTCTCAGATCATCTTCAAAATGCTCGAAAGTGATGCAGATGAAGCTAGAGGATCTTTTTATCTGAGAATTTCTATGAATTATAACTCATAGTTGTTCAAAACCCCGTTTTGAAACAAATAATTTGAAACGAAAGACCATAACTATTTATCTCAAAAATTGAATATGGTTCGATGAATATATTTTAAATCAATGGTGTGCAAGTAGGTATTGGTCAGGGTTAGCAGTGAGAACCCTACAGACTAAACTATAATTAGTTCTTAAAACCCTCATTCTCAGCAGTGCTGAGTCAGCACTGACTTGAATTTTTATGATTAACTTAATTTTTCGATTTGTTATGATTATGATCGTACTCACAAAAAAATTTGCTAAAAATTGAATTTTTTTTTGAAAAATCAAATGTTCGTGAAAAATTTGCGTCATTTTGACAAAAAAAATGCAAAAGACCCTTTCCTATATTTTACAATGATTGTTCGACTTCGAGTATGATAAGAAGAAAAATTATGACATTAAGGGGGTAATTTTGTTGTCATGGTTTTTTTTTCTAAAAAATATGGAACAAACTGGTGCTATTTTTATCTCCATACTCTGTCAGGAAAGTACTTTTTAACGTTTTTGAAATATCGTCTTGGTTTTTAGCATTTTAATGAAAATTTATGGATTTTCAGAAATTCAACGTACCATTTTCAAAGACAAAAATTAATGTTTCGATAGTAACAGCTTTCCGCAAACTAATTGTGGCTATATATATATAGGTTTCAAATTTGTAACTTAAAAATCAAGGGAGCAGTAGGCTTTTGCGTGAGACTCTTAACATAAGCTCAAAAAACGTTTTGTCGCTTCTGGAACGAATTCAATTCAAAGAGACACAATATTACTCTATTTTGAAGCTCGTTTCTGATTGGTTGAGCAATCAGTGATCTTGATAATATTTTAGAGTGTGAGATTTTTGTTCAAATATCACATTATATTGAACTTTTGAGACCTACCATGTGTAGTATTCTAGATATTTTGCCTTAAAAATCACAAATCGGCTTTTTTTCATGACGGGTACCCCCTTAAATATATTATTAAATATATATATTAAGCAACTGGAATGTAATCCAAATTGCATTAAAGATGTTAATGATTCATGTCATGCTAATGGCCAATACGTCAATTGCAAAGTTTGTGGAGGTGATAAGGAAGGAGATGAGCCTTGCCGCTTCAGTCCTTGGTGCTGGGTTCCCTTATGGGAAACATCCAATGTTGGTGAGTTCCTACATACTTTATGTAACATACATGTATACAAATTTTAAAATATCAAAAAAGACCTAGTAAACCAGAACTCTGCGTCCTAAAAAACTGTTTTTATTTGGAAATTGAAGATATTCAGTTCAATTTGAAAACTAATTTGTGCAGAAATGTGAACGGCAACATTTCAAATCTGTTCCAATTTAGGAAGCGTTTTTCTCAAAAACGTCTTTAGTTTTCCTACAAACTGCGAAAAACTACCGATTTTTTGCAATTTTTCTCACCAAAAATTTATCTCCTTTTGAAAAAATTTGTCAATTGGTCCAAATTTAACTGTAGGTCACCTTGCCATGATATCTGACTCCTATAGAAACGTTTTTCTTGAATTTCCTTCACGATTTCATTTTATGATTTTCAAAAAAAGCCACGGAAACACTGAAGGTTGGCCTACGTCAAGGTGATATTTTGAAGTTTTAGTGGTAAAATTAAAGAAAACATTATTTTTGAACCTCATTTTGAAAAATCGAAAACACGCAAAATCAATTTCAAGCATTTTCTTTCTATTGACGGTAAACTTTTTGCCACTTCGGAATTTTCGAAAAAAACTTTTTCAAATGAACGGTGGCACCTTTGAGCTTACTTCGTGTAATCTGAATTTTTACAGATCCATAATTTTTACTAAAGTATAAATATAAATCGCCTTTTGAAAACACTCAGTAAACGGTAGATTGCTATCGAAGGTGTCTAAATTGACGTAATTTTTTTTTAGTTATTAATTAGTAACCGCAGAAAACGGTTTAATCAACTGAATTCAATTAAATTTATTTGTTTATACGATTCTACGTCAAAATCGAAACTTAAAAAAAAAACGATTTTTTTCATGAGATGAATGAAATAAATTGAATTAGGTCGATTGGATGGCTTAACAATTTGGCAAGTTTTAGTGAAATTTATTTTCATTTATTTTTGATTAAAGAGGGTTCGATGGATTTCTACTAAACCATAGTTTCGTTGCAAAAATTATGATTTAGAGTATGAACAAGAGTGTCGAAACAAAACGCGGACATCTTTGAACAAAAATAAAAGATGGCATCCGCAATATTTTGAGCCGGTTTTTTTGGATAATAAAACAATTCTCTAAATCTTGATATTTTTCCAGATGATTCGAGAAATATCTCATAATAATTATAATTTGTATTATTGTTAAACAATTTCAATTGAATAATCCGTTAATAATTTCTTAAATAAATTTGTTTATTCGAAAGGTTGTACTCAGTGAGAGCCTGGTACTCTCCTTAGTTTCTTTGTTTTTGTGGTCAAATATTTATTAAGATTGTCCAACCATGAAGAAGGGATACCAGGATACGCAGTGTAACCCACAATGTTTCAAAGGCTCGACAGAGAAAGGATGTAATTTAATAGGTTGTGAAGATTGTAAAGACTTAGGGTGTACTGATTGTACTGAGGATATCAATGCAGGTTCTGATCCATCTTCGCCATATTGTCAATTTTGTGACTTTCATCCTTACGATGTATGTATTTATGACAAAACCTGCCTCCATCCCGTCTGATTCCTGGTTAATTTTGGAGACTAATCGAATAATTATGAAAATTAATCCAATAATTCCAGAAATAAAAAAAACATTAAAACTTATTACAGTTCATTACGTACGACTACAGTAAAGTGTATTTCAACGGACAGGTTTTACGAGTGGATTTGGGTTAAAAAGTCCTGCAAGCGTGCGTTTCAACGAGCAATTGGACCATTCAAATTATTCGTTAAAACGTGACAGACAGTTTTCATCCCAAAACTGCATCTTTAGATGCACGCTAGCAGGACTTTTTAACCCAAATACACTCGTAAAACCTGACCGTTTAAATACACTCTACTGTACTTTTTATTTGAATTTTGTGCTGCTGACCCATGGAATACCAAATATTTCAAATTCATCAGATTTCAGACGAATAATGTGAGAATTCAAACTATTGTTTCCTAAGTTACCAATTGTTGTAATTGAAAAATAAGTGTTAGTCGATTTTTTTCACAAATGTCTAATTACCGTCGGTTCGTTAACAGGTTTGAATACAAAAAGGTAAATTTATATTTTACTTGCTTCTTACAATATACAGTGGTTGACAACTTAAGGGGGTGGAGGGGCGACCTTTTTTCACATATTTTTACTTTGATTACAGATCATGTGAAAACAAAACATGGTGCCAACATTAAAAAAAATGAAGTCGGACATAATTCGGAGCTAGAGAGCAATTTATTTAGAAACGCAGAATTGTATCTCCTATCTCGTTTTCAATTGCTAAAGTAGTTTTTTTCTCGGTATCGACTATGGTTTTTCCGTAATCATCATGACTAGGGCGGGGTCACCTAAAAAAAATACCTTAGTAGTCATAATCAAGTTTTCGAATTAAATTTCAGAAAATTTTATGCTAAAAATGCCCATATATAAAGTTATACTTGCTGGTCTCGTGGAACTTTAACGTCAGAGACCTAAATAATCGTGTGATTTCATTGGTCAGTAAAAATTGACTCTTGTGTATTGACCAATCAGGTGTCTCTGACGTCAAAGTTCTACGATAGTATAATTTTAGATTTAATGGATTTCCGGTCATCGGTTAACCGGTGACTGCACAATTTTTGTATTGAGATTTTTTAGTTGGTTGCTGTTAACAAAAAAACGTTTGGCAATATCGCTTATGATTTTCTCGTAATCATCATGGGAAGGGTGGAACCCATAATACCAAAAACGACGTCTCTTTAGGGGAAATACCTTATAACTGTAGTAAATTTACTGTACTTGCCGCCAAATTTTTCTGATTTTTCATTTAATTACAACTTTAATATCAACGAAAAAAGTTTATGTTAATATCGTTTGCACCAAAAATTTTGGGATTACACCTGGAAGTGTTCGAAGTTAATTAATAACGTCTCCAATTAAAATAATCACGGGTGAAGCTGGACCTGGTGTTGAAGTGAAATCTGGTTTTCTATATTTTTACAGTTAATACGTTTGCTTGAAGAACAAAATTTAAAAAGTTTAGACTGTAAATGGACGTCAATTTTTCTCATATGTTAATGATGTGACTTCAGTGGCTCAAACAGTCAATTACGAAATTATGAAACAAGTAAATATATTTTTAAATGATAGATAAATACAGTATACTGTCTCATATAAGTTTCGGTTTTTCTCATAAGCTCTTAGTTTTCAAAATATATCCCCGTGAATATGTAAAATCTGCCAGGTATCCACGCTCGAGCAATGAAATTTGAAAATTAAAACAAATACACCACCTACTCTTACTTCCTGACACCTCTGTTTTGAAAAATTAATTTTTATCAGATAAAAATCGAGGTTAGTCCTGATGATATATGGGCTTTAGAACTCATTTCACAACTTTTCGGTTGCCATCCCGAACGCAAAATACTACTACCGAAAAAATTTGGCGATTTCCGAGAAAAAGGTGCCTATATCGAGGATTATACCTAAGTGTCCCGTAGAACTTTGGCGTCAGGAACCCAAAGAATCGTGTGATTTGATTGGTGAATACACAAGAGTCAATAATCTTCAAACTGTTTGAATGAAATTTTTTCTTGCAAATTTGAATTATTTTTTTCACCACGGATTTTAATTCTTATCAACAGTTTTAGTTCGTCATCTAGTATTCCTGCTGCGCATCCCATTTATGGAAAAACGATTTTTTAAAATTGATCCGATATATTAAATATATTTGTGAAATTATTTCTGTATACTCAAAAAAGCTGCAAGTTACAGCCTGTAACGGTCTTTACGAAATTGATTTTCTCAACCTTAAATATTTCTTCAGCAGCTAAAAACTGGCGGAGTCGACATAGAAATTATTCATTTATTGACAGAAAAACTTTTAACTAAATTGAGAAGAAACTTCACGTCAAATAATTGCCTATTTACGTTTACATTTTTCGTTAAACTCACACAACCTACAAAAATCCTCTTCGTAACACGGCTAAAAACCCGTTAAGGTAGCTTTTTTTTAATTCCCCCCACCCTACTCATTTTTCTCGAAGACCGTACCAGATAGCAACAAACGGTTTTCTGCTATGTGTAGCTAAGTAAATTTGTGGCGACCAACTTCAACCGGTTGACAGGTAATCAACCTTTGAAATCACCGGTTTTTCTTAAGTTTACTTATATTTGAATATTCGAAAAAAAAATTTCCATAAATAAATTAATTTAAAATGTTGTTCTTTGCACGTTTAAGTTAATCAAATACCACATATCAACGGATTATTATCAAGAATTCATACATTTCGATTGAAATAAACAAAAAAAAATGAGCCGACTGAGATTCGAACCTATGAACTTCCGGTTTAGAACGTCATTTACCGGTGAACCAAGAAAAGAACGAAAAGTTTTGGTCGCCACAAATTTACTTGTCTACACAATGTACTACACATAGCAGAAAACCGTTTGCTCATATCTTTTAGGGTCTTCGAAAAAAATGACTGAGTAGGGTGGTCAAAAAAAAGCTACTTAACTTTATTTTAGAAAAACAAGATGAAAATTTATATTTTTTTCTTAATTTCATGCAATCGAATAAACTGCTTGCACTGCTATTACAATAAAAGCCGCATGTCAATATCATAACAAACAATAAGAAGTATATCATCCCTATTCAGTTTATTTATCCTTTCAGTTTCTGTACAGATTCAGGTTAATAAGAAAATGGCAGAAAATTTCAAACATCATTTTTAGGAATTCTTTTGAATTGATATTTTCCGTCTAATCTATCAACCGAAACTCCGTGCATATCAACGTTTCGGATCTTTTTCATTTCATCGATAAACTTTTGATTTTCAGAATTATTTTCAGTTATTTGAGAAATAGTTTGAACCGACCAATTACGGATTTGGTTAATATGCAAAGTACCAGCAGCAGCTAAAACGGCNATCTTTTTTACTTGCGAGTAAAAATTGTGCTTTAGATGATTACGCAATTAGATGTAACTGGTGGAATTCTATTTTGGAACGCAAGCTATTAGCGATGTCAAGGGTTTGAAAATAAAATCCACCTTTGTTTACATTTTTATTGGCCGTAATTATCAAAAAGGAACAATTTTAACTTCGCAAGGTAAAAAAAGTACATACTGGTAGGTAGGTGGCCCCGAAGCCCTGGATGATACTAATATTTCAATGTGTAAGGGCGTCAGACAAACTTATGAATAAATTTAACAGCCCTTAACCTTTCTAGCCTTACAGTCCCTAAACTAAAACCGTTGATAAAAAATCCTTTTGCCGAATTGGGTTTTATCGGCACTGAAAAAAAAAAACGATTCAGATAAAAAACAATTTTTTTCGGCCACAAGATGGTCAGAATGTGAGTTTCCAAAAGCCACATTTTCAGCACTTATTTCAATTTTTCATCATAAATAAACGTAAATTTTTTTGATTATTATAGTTGCGCAAAATTATCATAAATGACTCCTCAAGGAGTCAGATTTCATTATTAAGTATTAACTGGTGCTAGTAAAAACACCTTGCCGTTCTAGCTAAAAAAACGCGGTAACCTATTTAAGCTTTGGTGTATGAAAGTTTCATGGAAGGAGGAAAATAATTAATACATTATTCAAATTTATTGTATTTGACGCTCAATTTCAAGCCCAATACTTCAAAAATTTAGGAAAGTTTGAAAACCGCACTTCCATTTTTGGTTAAAATAAACTCTCAATCAATAAAAACATTTAGGCGGGGGTTTTTTTTTTCAGCGCACCGCAATCGGACGAAATGTTCTCGAAAATGGGTAACGATTCGAATTTTTTTTAATGTAAATCCCCTAGGTCAAGAGTCGGTACCGCATGCCTTGGTTTTTCACCGATTGATGACGGTAACCCGTAATCCAGCAAAAATACGATTGCTACTTCCGGCCTTTGGGTTGTCGCTGAAAAAAACCACGCATTACATATTTTCGACCTTTTTTTTTGAAGTATACGTTTTTCTCGTTCATTTTTATCTATAAATAATTGTCTATCAGAAAAACGACGGCAATTCTGCTAAAACTACTTAATTAAAAAACCATATTTCTATAAGGACAACGGCCCATTTTTACTGTATACATATAGCGTTTTATTGATTTAATTTTTTTCGTCGTTTGACTGTTTTTCTGAACTAAAGGCTGATAATGTTCGATAACTAATTCACGGAAAATTGACGCAAATCTTGCTCTATGCAAAAAAGAAGCCTTCAAAACTTTCAGGACAGGATAAATAATGATTTTGATGAAATTTCCTTAGTCGGAAAAAGTTTTCTATCAAAGCAAAAACGCAAATATGAAGGAGCAGCAGACCCTTAATATAAAAGGTTTATATTTTTGTAATTGAAGAAACGAAAAAATTGTTGAATAAAATTGATGAGATTGCTATATTTATTCAGTAGTTATCTTGCTTGCTGTTGGTCTTAAGCCATTTCTCGTTGATTCAAAAATAAAAATAAGGAAATTTTTCATACTTTTCGGAACTTGTCCAAAAATAATCTCAAATTTTTGACAAATTCCGAAAGTGTAAATTCGAAAATCAAAATTTTAAAAAGCACATAATAAGAAATTCAAAGTTACAAAAGTTGCCTATATTGTAAACATAACTTTGCTGGTATATTGAAGGGAATATAGTATACAGGTAAAAAGTTTTTCATCAGCGCATATCCGGATCTGTCAATATAGCCGACCTTAATAATCAAAAGGTTATATTTTTGTCAACCTTGAAGAAACCAAAAAATTGTTGAAATAAAATAGATGAGATTTGATATATTTATTCATAGTTATCTTTGACTGTTGGTTATATTTATAAAAGAAGAATCAAAAGTTAATTTAAAGAGTGAAACTTACTCAATTTAATATTTTGGCATTTCCTTAAACTCGAAGAAAGAAACAGAAGACGCGGGTGGTTAAATTTTGTTAATAAATAATTTTTGACGATTATCCTCATGTTCTAGATATTATTTCGAATGGAAAATTTGAGGAAAAGCCAGAAACAATTTTTATGCTCATCGAATTTTTAAAACAAAAATTAAGAAATTATATTGTGAAGAATCAGAAAAATCGTTATTTAATTTTTAGATATCATTATTAACCAAAAGAAATATCTTCAATCTTTGTATGTCTAGTTGCGGCGCAAAGGTCGATACGGGGTAGTGATCTTAACATTTTTAATAATCTAAGGTGGTTTTTTTAGGCGCTATTGGTGTTCCGGCTTTCTCTTATTTGGACCATGATCATGGCATGAGTCATCTGGCCCATGACACTATATACATTTGCAGATAGAAAAATTAAATTCTGTATGTAACGCTGAATTTTTTCAGAATTTGAAGACCGTTCTGACGGTAATCGGCGGATTCAGTAGGTCCATTTTTCATCAGGCCAAAATTCGGTCTGTAGACTAATACGGGCACAAAATGGGGAAGAATAACTATAAAAGTCTTAAAGAAAATTACATTTCCAAAATGTCTTCGTTATTCCGTGAAATTTAAAATATAGTAAGCGAGCCATCGTGTTGATTTTTTGAAAAATTATTATTGTATTTGTTCTTTCGAGATTTTTAAGATACATAATATGGAAAATTTTAAGAAAGATTACTATCGTTGGCGCAATACTTCAACATATATAAGGTAGTTTTTTTAAAAGTAACCAAGGACATTCGGCATCATAGCGGCGAAACCATCTATGTATCAGCAAACGGTTTTTTTGCAACGTGTAGCCAACTAAAATTTCTGATATTGGCACTTTTGGTTTTTTTCAAGTCAACCGGTTCACGGTAATATGATTGTTTTAAACGCAAAGTTAGGGTTCGAATCTCAGTAAACCCCAATTTGCGGTCTATTTTTATCGAATTGATGTAATTTATGATCCTTATCGGTCTCTAATGTGGTTATGGATTAATAAAAACGGGTAAAAAAAAACAACAGTTTTCTACGTGATTAACTTTGAAACAAAATCTTTGGAAAAAAATTTTTTCGAAATTCCTATGTTTTTGTCTAGAAAAATGGTAAATTCAAAGGTCGATTACAGCAGTGAAGCGGTTGAATTCTGAAAAAAAAAAGGTTTCAATATCAGAAATTTGTTGGCTAACGTTGCAAAAAAGTGATTGCTGATACAAAATATGGTTTCCGCGCTTGTGCGAATGTCCCTGGTTGCTTTAAAAAAAGATACCTAAAAGGTTTTAATAAAACCGTGAAGAAAGCTGGCATACTTTAACGGAATTTTCATAATGTGGTTGATAATTTTATAGTTTATATGATCAGAATGAACAAACCGGACGGACAGGCAAAATTAATAATATGATTAAGACAACGGCGAAACGGGAACTTTAAGCTGTTTCTTTCAGTCATATTGATTAATTTTTTATTCCCCACTAGTATTTAAGCGACGAATTTTGCATTTGGAACAGGTCGATTATATTATTTGAAATTATCATTTCTGCAATTTGTTCTGGTCGATTTAAAAGTGTTTTATCAATGAAGCGATGATTGTTCGCTGATATGTGGACCATTTTAACAAGGTAATTTTCCAGCAGATTGTTTTTTCATATTTAACCATTGATAAAAAATTAACTTTTGCAATTTGAAGATTTCTTCATCACATAAAAAAATTCTAACCACAAAAAATTCTGCATCTAAATAGTCAGATGATAAGTTCTTTATCCTCATTCTAAGCACAAGTTTTATTTTGATATCGATTAGGGGCTCCTGGTTCCTTTTTTACTAGATTTTACCAAATTTTTTTTATTTAATTTCAGCTTTTGCTAACGACCTCATGCGATGAAATCCTTAGATAGGTTAAACAGAGCACAAATATCTGGTTAATGAATGAAATTTAAAAAATTGTTTCGAATCGACGACCTTGTACCGATTTTTTAAGAAATAGTATTTTAACTAATTTCAGTAATCTAAGAAAAAAGATAAACAAATTGATCCGATGACTAATTTATTTATTTTTCACACAAGATATTTGTGCTCAGTTTTTGAGCTATCTAGGAATGTTATCGAATGAGCGTTGTTTAAAAGCGAATTAAATAAAAAATTGTCTTAAAAACTAGTAAAAAAGGACCAGGAGCCCCGTAATTGATATAAGTTATAGTTATAATGATAGATATGTTTATCGAAAATGAATGCGAGGGTGCGCTTTTTTATCAGACGGTCCATAACTTGAATAAAGTGAACCGATGAATGGCGGGATTCTTGATATAGAGTCGACAATCGAGTGGTGTGATTGGACAGTGGCTGCAAAGTTATGACGCCTGATAAAAAGGCAACTAAGGCATCATGTATTCGATATAACACTTTTGTCTTCTTTTTACACACAGCGTTCTCCACGCGATTTTTTTTTCTATATTTTATAAAAAAATTGGTTCGTTGTGAGGAAAAAAAAGTGAGGATGCGTTCAGGCTGAAAATACAGCAATTTAAAGATAAAGGGTTTTCTCACGATTAAATACAAATTGTTTTTTTTATTCAGTTTTTTCCACTGAAATTATGTTCTGGTTTCCGCTGTCTTTTGATTATATTAAATTTTTGAGGTGCTGGGAAATATAATTGATGTGCTGATGAATGCCAGCCAAAATTGATAATGATGGAGATTTTTGCACAAAAATAGGAATTTTATCGAAACTAATGTTCTCTGTATGGAGATTTCAGTTAGAATACTCGGTAAGTCAAATAAATACAATTAGTAAGGTATTTTTTTTGTTATGCACCACACCTTGTCAGCACAATTACTCGAGATTATAAAAAATTTTCGATAAAAACGAGTTTTTTTATCATAAATCGCAAAGACAGTTTTAACACATGGAAACTTTGTTATTCAAGTCACACCGGTTCACTGGTAATTAGGCCTTTTGAAATTACCCGGGTTTTCTGAGGCAAATTCTTTGGTAATTTTAGTTTTTTCCTGAATAATTTCTGAAAAGTCAATATAGTACCGGCGCTCGTCTAGAGGGGTCAAAAAATAACAAATGGTCAATTTTTATTGGATGGTGAGGTTCAAACGAGCACTAGATACATCTTAGAAGAATTTTGATTTAAATAGAATGGGCCGCGTCTTGCAGGAGTTTTGATCAAGTTCCAAAGTTTTGGTCCTTTTGAATAGGCCAAAAAATATTTAGAAACATGTAATTGAGCCATAGGGACTCATATGCGAAAATGATCCTATGCGCCTTTTCACAGTATGCGTAACTATGAGCAGTGTCCAATCGAATGTCGATGTCGAGTTAGTTCAGGAACCCCGCTAATTTCATTGGTCATTACGCCTACTGGTGTAAAGGTGCAGTAGGGATCATTTCGATATTAATAATTGATTGTACTCTGGACTCGCAAGCACATTTTGGGCACTCATCAAAAATTGTGATAAGATGCTGCAGGATTTCAAATTGAAATTAAACAGACTCGCAGCTGTGATTTATTCCTTATTCGTGATTTATACGATATAGTTTATTGTATTCTCATTTATTATTGAAAAAAACATCTATATATAAAATTTTAGAAATATTTCGATGATCCCGATGCTCAAGCCAGAAAAGTAAGCAAGATTTTGGTTTCGACCTCGGGGCAATCTCAGCTGTTGAGCTGCTGCTGGTACTTTGCTTTAAACCAAATCCGTATTTGGTCGTTCAAACTATTTCAAATAATGAAAATAATGTTGAAAATAAAAGATTTATCGATGAAGAAAAAGATCGAACGTAGATAGCACGGATTTCGGTTGATGAATTTAGACGGAAAAGTATGCAATTCAAAAGACTTCTAAAAATGATGTTGCAATTTCTGCAATTTCTATAATCATGAAATCTGTAGCAGAAACTGAAAGGATAAATAAACTGAATAGCGCTGATACCCAATGTCTTTTAGCTTTTGGGTGTTCCCGAGAGATCACGCTTAACATCAGAGCGGAGCTTGGTTGTTTAATTTTAAGGGCGTTTCAATCTCCTGGAAAAACCCCAAAGCAACACATTCGGGTATACTTCTTATTGTTTGTTATGATATTGACATGCGGCTTTTATTGTACTGAACTAAGTCGACAATCGAGTATTCTGATTGGACACTGGCTCATAGTTACGCATACTGGTGTAAAAGGCGCAGTAGGGATCATTTTCGATATGAGTCCCTAGGGCTCAAATTACATGTTTCTAAATATTCTGATTGGCCTATTGAAAAAGACCAAAACTTTGAGAACTTAATCAAAACGTCCTTGCAAGACCGATTAAATCAAAATTATGATATCAGTAGCGGCTCAAATTCTAAAATGGCGATTTTGTTATTTTTTAACCTGATATTGGCAGACCTTATCAAAAATTCTTCAGAAAAAACAAAAATTCCCCCAAAACTTGCCTTAGAAAAACCGTTAATTTCAAAGGTCTATTACCAGTGAACCGGTTGACTTGGAAATAACAAAAAGTTTACCATGTGTAAAATTGACTTTGGTACATGATACAAAAAACCGTTTGTCGAAATCTCTTATAACCTTCGAGTAATTATAAGGTCGCTTTTTTTTCGGTTGCTCCACCTAAGGGGTATCTGTTCTGAGAGAACTAGA
>SCLH01000290.1:349021-387062 GCA_004367855.1 Oikopleura vanhoeffeni | reverse complement strand
GATGTTATTTTCAATATTATTTTAGAAAAATTTGGAAAAATAAGGCAAATTAAGACAATCAGGGCTTAATCTCAGCTGTTCCTTATCAGACGAAGAAACAGTATAAATATTCTAGCTACTCATTTAAGGATCGTTAACTGCATTCCGGAATAACCAAATGTGGAAATAATATTCGTCGTGAAGTAATAGATTCAAAAAATCAAATCTTCGCGTGATCCGCGTCAACGGAGGGTTGGCAACAATAACATTTCATGATAGAATCAAAACAGAAGCCCACAGATCTAAACTGGCAGGGCCCATAATCCAATTAACTTAATTTTAGAAATTAAAATCTAATGAGAAAACACTTTGGATTAACACGTTACAAGGTAGAGTGTAGTTAAAGCGGTCAGTGTTGGTAGAATTGGTTTGGTCAAAAGTCCAGCTGCGGTGTGTCAAACGGGCAGTACCATCCAAATTATGCCGTTACAAACGTAACAAACAGTTTGCATCCAATCCACTGCCCGCTTTAAACAGACGCTAGCAGGCACTTCGTTGGACCGCAAAC
This sequence comes from Oikopleura vanhoeffeni, assembly GCA_004367855.1. NCBI lineage: Eukaryota > Metazoa > Chordata > Appendicularia > Copelata > Oikopleuridae > Oikopleura > Oikopleura vanhoeffeni. The sequence continues at coordinate 386,515 of SCLH01000290.1, read as the reverse complement.
CATTCTACCAACCTGTCGTTAGATAACTACAGCAGCTGTGTATCGGTCTAATTGCAGTCGAATAATGCGGCTAACCAATGTTATTCCCGAAATTTGAAGAAAAAGGGAACTGTTAGTAGGAAAATTATTGTTCAGAAAATAAGTTTTGGCTTATCAAAAGCTCAGTAGGCGTGATTTTTGCTTAATTTGCAAGACCGGCTATCCTTTTCCGAAGACCGGAACTCCATCTCAAAAATCGCTTACTATCTCTTAACGCGTGTTCGCAGTCCGCAGCTGATGGTGGTCTCAGTGGACTTTGTGCTTAGTGATCTGCTATGAGTGATTACACGCATCGTAAAAATTTAGCGCGGTCCCTATTGATCAAGACGCCCTTGGAGGCCAGTACAGCATATCAATATCACTCAAGGCAACAATTAGTTGGGATTCGAAAACGCGCTATAGAGATAGTAATCTTGTTTTGAGATGGAGTTCCGTTCGGAAGGCGATATATCGATGTTTCGGAAGCATGGCTCATCCGTTTGAGCTAATTCCAAAAATGTCCGATGGCCCAAAGGTGATTGCATGAAAGTTTGTTTATTGATCACGCCGCCGACTAATAAACCGGTGTTTTGTACCTAAGATTGTGGTATCTGACGAAGAATTATTTGTCTCACGTGAGTCACGTCACGTGACCCTATGTGTTGCTGGGAAAATGCGTAGAGCCATATGCATTAAAGGAAAAAAGTTACGCCTATGATGTTTGGATTTAAAAAAAATTGTAGGAATTCGTTAAAAACTGCAAGTAAATGTTTCTATCTTTTTGAATTATGAAACCTTTTTCGAGCCCGAATAACGAGAGAAAAGCTTAAGAATTGATACGTTAAACTCTGAATAAAACAAATTTACTTTTGTAATGTTTCCAAGAGACGGGTCCGTACCCGTATACGACGTTTACGAGCTTTTTTCGTATATAAGGATAAGATTTGTACCTTGAAGAATTTCGGGTGCAATATAATCTGGAGTGTGCCACAAGAAGTATTCTGCGGTAATGTCCCAGGAGAAAATGTTCTTTTGCACCATCTCCAAATTCAGCAATTTAATATGACCTTCAGAGTCCAATAAAACGTATTCCATTTCAGGAATCACGGATATAATGACTTCCAAGAGTGTAAATACATCGAATCGCAAGAGAGCAACTGTCAGCCGCATAAACTCGTGATCTAAGTTATATAATTCTGTAGTTTTTTAAAGTTTAATTTGGATGAGATTATCTCTTTCAGTGCGTTTTTTTGATGATTTCGAAGCGATTGTTTATGATTAGAGAAATCTGTATGGCTAGCTCGTAAAAATGTTATCACCCTACGGTCACCAGAATAGACGGAACTAGTAAGCTCATGTGTCAGCTTCTCGAGAAATGCCAGTGATGTTCAGTTGTCAGCTGTTAGTATCTTGTGACGTAGTGATAATATTTTTTAACGAGCTATATCTGCAGCGGTATTAGTCGAATACCTTCATTTAAGTTTATATCCCCGAAATAATTTACTACGTCGAGGGGGCCCATCATCGGACCGAATTTTTTTTCACGCTAAAAAACCTACGCAAACTGGACCAAGAAAGTCCCTGCGATACTTTAGGCGCCCCGAGTAAAAGGTGTGTGTGCCCAAATGCCGAAATTCTCCTGTTGGCAAAAAACCTTTCGGTGATATTCGCCCCCCTGTATATGATTCAAATAATATGGATCACGATATCGTCTTTGGCAAGAGGGCTACGGCCCATAACTCGCGGCCAAATAAAAAGGTATCGCAGCAGCTAAAAGGGGCGAGCGATACATGAAATCTGTCAAATGGAAATGTTCTGGACCGCTTTGAAATTTCATTTTAACTGAATTAGTCATCTTCCCGGTAATAAGTGGCGGGACAGTTTTTTGACCAAAATTAAGGAAGAATATATATCAAGGAACGATCGTGTGTAGCAGCTCGCACAAGGCATAGCTGTCGAGCTGGAGAGCACAAGAGATGTAACTGCAAAAAAAAAACGGATTTTTACCGGAAAATGAAAGTTTAGAATGGATATTTTTTCTCGGGAACTTTTGACGGAATACATGAAAAATATACACGGCAGATATCAATCATATCACCTAAAAAAGTAAGCAAGCCATAAAAAAACTCTAGGGGAAATGTTTGGTTCGCAAAAGCTTAATTTGGCCAAAAAATTATCCGTTCGGCGGTTTTCGTCGTCAACATACAAAAAAATATATTGGCCTTATTAAGCTGGTTAAATTACATCTGTTCGGGTCTGTGGTGTATTTCGCCAGTCCAGAAGTGTGAAATCCAGTCCAATTTCTCTTTTCTGCTGGTCGTCTCTCCAATCGAAAAATAATCCTAAAACAAAAATTACTTGCTATAGTTCCAAAAAATACCAAGTTTACACATAACGTATACTATTCTACCAATCAATTTCGCGCAAAACAGTATGCGAAAGCATTATCCTGAATTTCAAGCGGGGGCAATTTCGCCTAGAGGCATATTCATGGGGGCGCTATATCTTAGGGCGCATAGGCGGGAAATTTAAGCAGGAGGGTGCGGAATATGATAATAGGCGCTGATGATTTTGTTACAGTTTATTTAGAGTGAGAGATCCCACACGTAGCTCCGTAGCGAGCGAGATGACTTCAGTGTGAGCAGTAATGATTGTATGCGAACCGCAGTAGTCATGCGAGCGAGACTGACTGAAGGTAATCGAGACCATAATATCGAACCTGGTCAAAATTATGTCTGAATAACTATTTGTATAAGTCGCAATATTTCTAAACTGTTAATTCCTATATAATGTCTGAAGATGCTGGAGCGGAAGTCATATGATGAAGACATTTCTATTTATGTGGAGCATATTCTTCGCAGATCCGTTTGGTCTAAACTAATTCTAACCTGTTGAAATTGTATTATTGTTCAGAAGGAATACGGCATTTATGTGAAAGTAATTGCAAAAAAGTAATTCAATGAAAAGTATTAAATTTTTAAGCATACTTCGTACAGATCATCAACAGATTTATATCGGCGATTTTTCTGGCAAAACTATGAATTAAAACGCAAACTTTTTGCATTTGATCTGGTACAACGTTGGTAAATTCGGTAACAATTCGCTAAGCGATAATCGCTCATAGGCGGATAGATGTAATTTAAAGAAAAAATTTGACGTATGATATTGTATAATTACGACTATTGACTCGGTCGACTGCTGTGTGACCCGATCTGTAGACCACGCACACTCCAAACGCTCATTAGAGAGGATTGTATAAAGATGATTATATATGTCATGGTAAGAGCTTAAAATTCTAGCAAAATAATTGAAAATTAATAAAAAGTAAATTGTTTTTCCAAAATTGTTATCCTTCACACCTACCATTAAAAAGATGCGGTGACATCAGCTGAAGAAGTGTGATAAATTAAAATCAGCGGAATGTTACAAATTTTTAACAAACGCCCGTTGTCAATATTCTGTTATGGCAGAAAATAAAATTTTGCGTTTTTTCACGGCTTCGCCAACAAAAGTACATCTCAAATCCAACAATCTATATCAATAGTAATTATTTTGTGCAATATAATTTCATCATTGAATAATATTCTTAAAAAGTATTGCCTCCCGGCGGGCCGCCGGGGCGTTAACGCTTTTTAGTGTGTACACTTGTGTATGGCAACTTTTCTCGGAAAGACTAATTGGTTATGTTAAATAAATATGGTCGTTTGTTCTGCGGAAACACACACCCCTATTGTTGTTATAACCCTAGCCTTTCCCAGAAACAGCTTTGCGTTCGTTTTAGTACCGTTACACTGGACAGAGTTTACCTCACCCTAGTTCTAACCTTTCAAGATAGGATTGTAATCTTGTATTCAATAAACTTCATTGTGTCACTATGGGGCATCGGCAAACACTTTGTCACAAAAAACTAGGGTTGGTTGCAGAGAATAGGGTTCCTACGGACCCTAAGTATTCTCACCATACCCTAATTTTTCCTGACAAACAGCTTTGCATTTTTTGTACTGTGCACTAGGGGGACGAGCTGTTTTATTTGAAAATGGCATTTGAAAAATATCCAAATATATATAAAATATGAATGTTTTCCATTGTTAAAAAAATATGGCTTATTTCGACAATGCATAATGTAATTTTTTCAGAAGCGACAGGATTTAACTCGGTTCACACTCTAGACAGACGCACCGTATAAGAGCTCAAAATCGGTTTTTGCATTCAACTGGAAACTTAAAAAGGCTTAAGTCTTAATTTTTCTTTAAAAAATGTTCGAGATGTTTTTCACCCAAAGAGCAAAAAAAAAAATTCTTTTGGCCTAATGCTTTTGTCAGTCGATGGATGCAAAAAAATGTTTTGTGATACTCGTTAATGATCTTCATACAATACATGTTATCTGTGGTGGCAGTCAAATCTTTCGCGTCGCTAAATACGACCGTAAGTGAATACGCCTTAATTTGGAATTTAAAATATTATGTACACCTTATGAAAATCCATGACAGGTTTATCGAATCGAAATTAACCAACGGACAACGATAGGAGAAAGTAATAGAAATTCTCAGTTTCGACATATTTTCTATCGAAGTCGATCCGGTGACGCTATTATCGACAGGTTTTTTCTCGGATAACCATTCACCAGCGACGGGACAAAATCCTCTCATAATCACGCAGGCTCAAAATCCGACGAATCAGAGGCGCATGCATTCTTTCTTGCTAAACGCGAACTACTGCCGATTGAGCATCGAGCGTTACTATATTAGTCGTTGTTGCATTAACGTATAGCGCACACTTTAGCTAGTAGGCAGAGACAGTCAGGCATCGGATAGCTAGAGCCTTAAGCTCATATGTCTGGTTGACCAACCAAGAATATGGGGATGATTGGAGCCGATATATCACAGTGACGAGCTGCGCCGATCGATGGAGCTGATGTGTGCACTCGTCTGATGGGGACAAGTATATGTCGATGCGAATGGCATCTAGCAGCCGAGTAGGAAAACACATATATTCATGGAAGACTACCGAGTAGAGTATATAGAGGCCCCTTAAAAGCGCTCATTCTTTGGCAGGCATTACTACCGTGATTAAGTCTTTATGAGCGATCACATATATTGCATCGTGTGTTTCCCCTGAGGAAGTCAATCGTATGAGAGAGCTGCGCTGCGATCTGTGGCCGGGAGTTATGGCCAATTGCGCCTTGGGCAAAGACCCTTTACAAATTACCGCTCTGGCGATATAGTATCTGTAATTATCACTACTGTGGATCTCCTGTCGCCCGTACATGTTGTGTAGGAAGTGACGTCTGAATGGCTGGCCGCTCTTGAATGGCGGTCCTTGAATGGCGGACTGGCGTCACAAGTAGGTGGTGGACAGAGATCCACAGTAGGGATAAATCAGAATATAACAAAATAATTTCAAAATCTTCGTAGGTTTTTTGCCAAATTGTGGCCGCTTGTTTCAGAAGACGAAAACCACAGGTATTGTTGAAAACTTATTAGAGAACTTTCTAACTCCCTGGCGGTAATTTTCTATGTTTTAACGGGAACTTCCCAAGAAATATTTGATTGTATTTAAAATGAATCTGTATTATTAATTTTTTTGTGGCGAAATCTCAAAAATGACAACTGGTGTATTATTTTTGATAATAAAATATAGCAAAATTAATATGTTTTCGTTATTATATCCGTACAATTGTAGTGGTTTTGAACACTTTAACCGGTTGGTTATATATTCGAATCAAAAAAATCTTCCAAGATATCAGTACTCTCTACGCTACGCAATATAAAAGTTATGAGTCTTTCAAAAAGTCCCCCCCTCCAAAATAAAGTCAGTCACTCGACCGGGATTACAAAAGCGCGCCCAAAAATTTTATCAATCCGTATTTTTGTGCTTACCGGTCTACAGGCAATTTTCTAATTTATTTCAGTATAATGTGACAGACATACCAGTATTCGGGTCCCCCTAGGCATAAATTACCAATGCAGAGAACATAGCTCTATGGTCCGCCCGTGAGAATCTGATACGCCACTAAAGAGATAAGGTGTAAATAGAGAGATGTATGAGCAAATTCTATCGCAACTCTTCGTCTGTGAGAAGATTGACGCATTCAACGTCATTCTTCCGCCCAAATTGCGACTTTCTTTAACACTTTCTAATGCATAGATTATACTGAAGAAGTGTGTGTCAGCAAGTAAACTCGCCAAAGGGGTAAAATCACATTTATAGCTGATGTTTATAAAAATTTTCATATCTTATTACAGTCAGTAGACTTAAACGACAGGTTAAAAACCGTTACCTGTCGTTTAAAGTCTACAGCAAAATTTTCTCTTTTGGGACTTTCCGTTATGAATTACTAAAATTATAAAAAAAAATTCATGTAGGTAAAAAAACGATTTGTTGCAACAAGTAACGTTATTTTAACATTTTTTGGATAATTTCAAATGATTATCAACGTATAAGTTATTCGAAGAAAAATTTTAGTTTGAAAGTCGGCTTGGCGAAAATTTTTTGGTTCCGACCTGTACATCCGGGATGGCCGTTTCAAGGGTCGTACTACTGTAGGCCAAAAACAACAACCAAAAATTTACTTAACTTCGCTAGAATGACTAAAAGGTGAAATTTTGGGGTCAATTCAGAAAACAGAATGACAAAAATTAAAAACGTACTCTTTCTCAGCTGTGTGCTTTGACCGCCATGAATTGGGATTATTTAGAAAAATAAATTCGCAAAGTCCTGGGAATAAGTCTCTAGATTCTATTCTTTAAAAACATTGAATCACAAACTTTTGAATTCGAGTATTACTTTCATGAAATAATCAAAAAATTACAATGAAGATAAATGAATTCATACAGATAAATGGTGCATACCCGCAATGTAAAGAATAAACATTTTAAATAAATTGATTCAATTCCTTTGAAACTGGATCTTTGGTTATAAAAAACAAAATTTTAAAGAATTATTTTTGCCGAATGTCTCATCATTCTAAGAATTGGAGAAACTCACCAACAAATTGTAGATACTTAGATTAAATTAAAGTGATTTTGACCTCAAAAATCTACATTTTTAAATTTAATTCGATTTGATTAAAGAAAACCTTCATTTTACTTTAAAGACATATTTCCAAATTTTGGCATTCTTGTATTTAAAATTTATGGTTCGCTTCAGAAAATAAAACTGAATTTCCTGACGAAATTTCATATTTTAATTAGAAAAAGATAGCCGACGCATTATAATATTTCCCCGAAACGTGTTATACCTACGGGTGCGCACTGGAAGCCCATGGCACTGGAAAGTTTTCATGAGTGTTTCGGTAGACCGATCGCCCGAGATAACTAACCAAGGTCCGAATTTTCTTGCGAAAATTTTTTGGGCGATTTTTAGCGCCTCCTTTCTGTTTACTTATCACATTTATAAAACATATCAGTATCTGATATGATTAATTACGTTATGTCAAGATTGAAGAATATTCTTTTGTGTTAATAATGATATCTAAATTAATAACGATTTTTCTGATTCTTCACAAATATTAATTTCTTTAATTTTGTTTTAAATAATTCGATGAGCGATAAAAATTGTTCTGGCTTTTCCTCCAAATTTTCCATCGAAATAATATTTTCTAGAACATGAGGATAATCGTCAAAAATTAGATTTATACAAAATTAACCACCCGGCGTCTTCTGTTTCTTTCGTCGAGGTTTTAAGGAAATGCCAATATAAATTGAGTAAGTTCACTCTTAAAATTAACTTTTTATTCTTCTTTTGATAAATATAAACCAAAGCAGCAAAGATACTATGAATAATATATCAATCTCATCTATTTTATCACACATTTTTTGTTTCTTCAAGTTGACAAAATATAACCTTTTGATATTAAGGGGGTCGTGCTATTTGACAGATCCGGATATGCGCTTGATGAAAAACTTTTTACTGGGTATATATTCCCTTCAAATACCAGCAGGTATCTTTTACAATAGGCAACTTTTGTAACTTTTGAATTTCGTATTATTGCTTTTTTACCAATTTTTGATTTCGAATTTAACTTTCGAATTTGTCAAATTTTGAGATATTTTTGGACAAGTTCCGAAAATTATGAAAAATTTTCTTATTTTTTTTATTTTGAATCAACCGAGAAATGGCTGTAGACCAAAGCAGCAAGTAACTATGGAATAAATATATCAATCTCATCAATTTTTTCGTTTCTTCAAGTTGACAAAATTAACCTTTTGATATTAAGGGTCGGTGCTCCTGTCATATTTGCGTTTTTGCTTTTGATAGAAAACTTTTCCGACTTAAAGATTCATCAGAAATCATTTTTTTTCCTCCTGAAAAGTTTTGAGGCTTTTTTTGCTAGAGCAAGATTTGGTCAATTTTCCGTGAATAGGTGTATCGACATTATCAGCCTTTAGTTCCAGGAAAAACAGTTCAAAAACGAGAAAAAAATTAAATCAATAAACGCTATATTATACAGTAAAAATTGGCCGTTTTGTCCTTATAGAAATATGGGTTTTTTTAATTAAGTAGGTTAGCAGAAATTGCGGTCGTTTTTCTGATAGACAATTTATTTATAGATAAAAAGAACCGAGAAAAACTATACTTTCAAAAAGGTCGAAAGAATGTAAGGCGTGGTTTTTTTCAGCGCAACCCAAAAGGCGGAAGTAGCAATCGGTATTTTGCTGATACGGGTTTACCGGTCATCGGCTCGGTGAAAAAACAAGTGCATTGCGGGTACCGACTCTTTGACTATGGATACAATTAAAAATTTCGAATCGTATGTACAATTTTCGAGAACATTCGCTCCGATTGCGGTTGCGCTGACAAAAAAACCCGCCTAAATGATTTTTATTGATGAGAGTTTTATTTTACACAAAAATGAAGTGTGTTTGTCAACTTTCCTAAATTTTGAAGTATTGGGCTTTGAAATTGAGGCGTCAAATTACAATAAATTTGAATAATTATAATATGCCTCCTTTCCAAGAACTTTCATACACAAAGTCCTAAATAGGGTACGCGCTGTTTTTTAGTAGAAGCGCAAGTTTGGTTGTTACATTTATACTTAAGTTATTAAATAATAAATCTGACTCCTTTGAGGAGTCATATTGAATAATTTTGCGCAACTAAAAGACTTTAAAGTACGGTCGTTATCATTAATAATCAAAAATACGTTTATTATGATGAAAATTGAAATAAGTACTGAAAATGAGGCTTTTGAAAACTCACATTCTGACCACTTGATGGCCGAAAAAATTGGTTTTTACTCTGAATCGTTTTTTCGGTGGCGATAAACCCCAGATAGCAAAGGATTTTTTATCAACGGTTTTAGTTTAGTCTGTAGGGTTCCCGCTTCGCACCCTACCTATATTAGATATAAAAAACTGTTTTCAATCGAATAGTTAACGCGTACCCCCCTTGAATAATTCAAATAACTTTCCATCCAATACATCATAATCAAATTTTTCGTTTTGAAAAAGTTCTACGCCTCCAGTGGCAAAAGTGTTTCTAATTTGACGAAGTTTTTCTAAAATAATGTGATCTTCTAAATCAGTCGAAAGTTCACTTATTAAATCTTTCAAATTTTTCGGTTTCAATTTCTTTCTTATTTCAATATCAAGCAAATCTTTATCAGACGGATACATTCTTAAAAATAAATTAAATATATACTCACGAACGCTTCTTTAAATTATGACGAAAATTGTCAACCAAAATGCGAGTAAATCGACAATTTAGAATTTTTTTGCCATTTTTTGATCGAGAAATCGACGTTTGGTTCAATATTTTTAGACGGGTATTTTATCTCAGTGAGATAGCTCGGAACCGGCACAAACGATTTTTTTTGGAAATTTTGGGTCAGCATATAAATTTCAAAACAACATGACACTGCAGAGCCGAATTTTTCGATTTCCGGTTTTTACTGGACATTTTGCCGTTTTTTTTTGACAGAAACATCAAAGATTACCGGTGGAAAAATTGAAAATAAAAATAACTGGCCCTGCAGTGACACGTTGCTTGAAAATTTGTATTTTGACACAAAATTTCAAAATGATCGTATACACCAGTATAGATCGAACGAAATGAAAATACCCTTCTAAAAAAATAAAACATTTGGTCCTTTTTTTTGATGGGGACAAACGGCGTTTGAGATAAGTCAGAATCGGCATATACGATCTTTCTGATATTTATGGTCATAAAATAACTTTTTACTGGCTATTTCACTGCAGAGCCGTTTTTCGAGTTCCGGAAATTTGAGATACAGCTAATTTTGAAAGATTTAAAAATAATTCGGACCCATTTTCAGAGATTCATCTTAAAATTGTATTCACACGTATGAAGAGAATCTTTTGTTTTAGGCGAACTTTTTTCGATGTAAAGAATTCTCGAAATAATATAGATCTGTTTTTAGCTATAATTTTCTCTATTTTTAATTTGACTTGATGAAAAATGTTTTCCTCCAGATCCGTCCGGATGGGATTTAAATATACCAGAAAAAATTGCATATCAGCGATGCGTAAATGTAAAAACCGCATAAAAATCGATACATTTCTGGTAAATGACCATTTTTTAAAAATTGAATATTTTTGAATTTTTGTCAAGATGACTTATTTTGTTTTTTGGTTGGTAAAATAACATTTTAACGATTTTTCCATGGACAGTCCGAAAAAATAATAGAATCACTGACAATTTCTATAAAAAAGTTACAGTAGGTTTCTCTTAACCACTCAGAAATAAGGAAGATTTTCAAAAGGTGAAACAAACTTTTTTTCGGAAACCTGGTACCTGAAACCTGGTAGCTAAATTTTTATGGCCAACTTTCAACAAAATATCTAACGTTGCCTAAATATTTTTCACACGCCACGCTTTTGAATCCGCACCTGTGATTGGCTGGTCATAAATAAACAATACGGTGCGTAGGATGGAAAACTAGCCCGATCGAGTGCTTCTCATTTAGGGGGCGTTACATCTGTATGAAAATAATTTCTGTCGTGTGTGTTTAAAGGAAATATTTGGTCCAAGCTATAAAAATATATAACATGACGTCTTTTAAGCATGAAAGAAATCCATTTTCGTTCAATTTTCAGTAAATTTTTATGGTGTTTCAAATAAAAAAGCTTTATCCTTGTCACTTTTTTTTAATCACATACACTGGTTCGCTGGATCTCACCGAAACAATTTTATATGACAAATTAATTAAAGAGCGTGATTTTCGTTCATTGATGCCTAAGGTTACAGTTGAAAGATACTTTAGTAGGACAACATTTTATAAAAAAAATGTCGTTTCCACAAAAGTTGGTTGAACAATGGTTGACTTCTATTTAGACAATGTTTTGTCTGCGAAAAATTGAGGATAAATGAACCCTAACTAAAGCATTCACTTTTTAGATGTAGTAATACTTTCAAATTGATTTTTTTCAATTTGTTGCATAATAATAATAACTTTACATTAAATAATTAACAAAATAGTTTAATAAACTGTTTATGCCATAAAAATGTATTCAAATTATAATGAATGGAAATGGCACACATAATAAGAAATCAAGGATTAAAAAAGTGATTGAAATTTATTTACTTTATTTAGTGAGAAATTTGGAATAAAAGGTGCATTATATTAAGGTAGAAACAGCAGACCTTTTATTTGCTTAACATTTTTAAAATTATATCTTCATTGTAAGCGCCTTGAAGAATATTTACGTTCAGAACAAAACAAACATTTTAAAAAATTTGTCAGCTACTGCTCAAAAATGAAAAAACCGCCGGTGTTTGAGAATTGGCCTATGTTAAAGATTGAGATTTTCTTGAAATATGTGAAAAAACCGTTTCCCCATTTTTGAGCAGTAGCCCTGAACAAGTTTAAAAATAAAATTTTTCTACCCGAACGTAATATTTTTAAAAGGGCTACAAATTTAAACAGATATCAAAAATGACTTTTAGCAAAATTTTTTTGCCGGTCTTGACCTACTCTCCGAAATGATCCCGACGTAGGAATTTGGAGCTAGATGTGATCTTTTAAAAATAACCTTTTTTTCGAAGAATGGGCCTTCTAACAGTGTGGTATTTAAGATATTAAGCCCAAACTTAGGTTCATATGTGTCTACAAGGCACGTTGGCCTTGTTGTGTTCTTGTCCTTATAAAGGTATTTATAACGTTTTTAAACATTTAAAAATGGCGCTAAAGAGCCTACGTTCAAGGAAAATAATTCAAAAAATCAATAAAGCAGACCTTTAAATAGACGGGATCCAACTTTTTCCTTATTTTTGTGAAATAATTTATGACAAAATTAAAAGTTTAAGCGTTAAGCTAAGTAATAATATGAATATTAAATCAAACAGTAAATTGGATTTAACGTTTTTTTATAAATTTATCTTAAAGAAAAATGGGCTGTAAATGAAGCTCGTTCGCGTGTCTGTGAAACTATCTCTACTGTAGGTGATTTTTTTGCCATTTGTCCTTATAGACATACGGATGTTCTTTCTATCAAATAAATACATTCGTTATTAACACGACTGTATACTTAGGAATCTAAACAAATCAAAATGTTCCCATGAAGAAATTTCATCTAGCTTAAAACATGAACGTTGGGATCTTTTCGATATAGGGCTATATGCGAAAACCTGCCTAAGTCGTAAAGTTGGTATTGAACGTCACAGAAAATCAGAAAGTGACAAATCAATTGCCTGGATTCTCGAGAAGTGACGCATGAAATGCTGGATTCCCTATTTATGACGTATCATACATTTAACGACTAGGCCAAGGATTTTCAATATAAATTAAGCCTTATAATAGGCTAAGATATAGGCTTCAGACTAGGAGAACTTTCATTTTCAAATTAATGCCTCTGGTTTTTAATGCTTTTCAGAGACTTCAAATACAAACTTGATACCATTCCCCCCGGCCTGACCGCTTTTGGTTGAGTTATTATTAATAAAAACGATTTAAGAAACGGACTAAATAATATAACACAAAGAATCTACGCAAAAGAAGGACATAAAATGAGCACAATAAAATAACCCTAGAAGGAAAGTTCATTAATTTCGAGGTAGGACGTGCACTGCTCAAAAACCTACGTAATTTAAAATTTACAAAAAAATTTGTTGAAAATCGTCCTTAGAGGTAAAGTGTAAAAAACTGAAAGTAATTGCCGATTCACAACATTTACAAAACTTTTTTAGTTCAATTTAACTCCGTTTTCAAAATACTGTGATTTGCGTCTGTAAGCTTAGATTCTGCATATCTTTTCTTGGTGCCATATGTCCTTATTTTTCAAAATGCTCAATAATAAGACCCAATATGAGTTTGGAAAAGGAGTTCAAACAAATTTTCATTTAAATGTCCGGATTTTAGAAGGAAGTAACAAATTTGCTAACGTTTTGTTCTGATCTTTTGGTGATAAGAATGGTTTTTTCATTTGAAAGTACCAATTTGTGCAAGAAAAAACAATTATGGTCCGTTTAATCCAAATTTTTGAATAATTTTGATATATTAACGCAATCGTGATTCAATGGAAAAAATTCATAAACAAATTGAAATATTTCACACTTTTTAATATCAAAATAAAGCCATTCTTTGAAAACTTCGATCAAAAAATTTGACATCAAAAATTGATTCTGCACAGCTTTTTGAATATATTTTTTCTGCATGTCATACTGAGCATAATAATTTGAGTAAAGTTGACATACAATTTTTTTTCCGAAGACGATGTAAAAAATCAATTTTAAATTTCAACCAAAATTTATATCAATTATCTCAAAAAAAGTACACCAGAGTTTTATTTGAATTGTCTCTTTTTTCCTAGCGCCTAGACAGTAAAAATTAGCAGGGGGCCCAATATCGCGAATTTGCCCGAATTTTTGGCAAAAAACCTATGCAATTTGGCAAAAAACTTCTGCGATCATAGGCCGCTCAGTACAAATGGGGGTGCCCAACTATCGCCGATGTGCCAATATCGCTGGAATTTTTTTCGCAAATTTCGGCGATATTGGCTGTTCTACCCGCCTTGAGAAAAATGTGAAAATGAAAAATAACTCGGGCTGTACAAAACATTTTACGATAAAAAGGTATACTCGTTTAACTAAAGATATTTTCATTAATGAAAGGTAATTTAATTGGTTTGTAAAGTTACAATGGTTTGAAAGGTATAATGTTTTTTTGCATCANAAAAAAGTGATTGAAATTTATTTACTTTATTTAGTGAAGAATTTGGAATAAAAGTGCATATATATTAAGGTAGAAACAGCAAGACCTTTTATTTGCTTAACATTTTTAAATTATATCTTAATTGTAGCCCTTGAAAATATTACGTTCAGAACAAAACAAATTTTAAAAAATTGTCAGCTACTGCTCAAAAATGAAAAAACCCCGTTTTTGAAATTGCCTATGTTTAAGATTGAGATTTTTCTTGAAATATTGAAAAAACGGTTTTCCATTTTTGAGCAGTAGCTGACAATTTAAAATAAAATTTTTCTACCGAACGTAATATTTTTAAAAGGGCTACAATTTAAACATAATCAAAAAAATGATTAGCAAAAATTTTTTGCCGGTCTTACCTTACTATCCGAAATGATCCCGACGTAGAATTTGGAGCTACTGTCAAGTCTGGCTATAAGGACAGGCAAATTTTTGTCGTTTTGTCCATGTGAAAACGTGTCGTTTTGTCCATATAAAAAAAATTTCACTAAAAATGCTCTTAAAAATCGAAAAATAGCGCTAAAGAGCTAAAACTGCAAGCCAAATGTGCGCACGACTTAGGCGCACCTCTCAAAAAAGATTGAGGGTAATCAGTCAGCTGGTTATTGTTTTTTTCAAAATAAATATATATTTTCAAGAAAAAATTCAAAATTATTTTTTGAAAACAATTTTTTTCTGTAAAATAACATCACCCAGTTGACTGATTACTTTTTAAAAGGTTTGTATTTCATTTTCGGCGTAATATCATAGAAAATATAGAGTGGTTAAATGGCAACTTTGTCGGTTCTGGTCTATTATTCCTGAATTGTTCGGCTTTTCTTCTTTTAATCAATTTGGACTGGCGGGTATAAGCTATCACCTGTCGTTTTGTCCATATATACGGTGTCCTTATAGCCAGACTTAACAGTAGATGTGATCATTTAAAAATAACCTTTTTTTCGAAGAATGGGCCTTCTAAAGTGTGTATTTTAAGATATTAATCCAAAAACTTAGGTCATATGTGTCTACAAGGACACGTTGGCCTTTGTTGTTTTGTCCTTATAAAGGTATTTATAAACGTTTTTAACATCTAAAAATGGCGCTAAAGAGCCTAACTTCAAGGAAAATATTCAAAAAATCAATTAAAGCAGACCTTTAAATAGGACGGGATCCAACTTTTTCTTACTTTCGTGAAATAAATTATACAAAATTAAAAGTTAAGCGTTAAGAAGTATAATATGAATATTATAATACAAAACAATATTGGGATGTTAACTTTTTTTATAATTTATCTAAAGAAAATGGCTGTAAATTGAAGCTCGTTCGCGTTCTGTTGAAAGCTATCTACTGTAGGTGATTTTTTGCCATTCTGTCCTTATAGACATACGGATGTTTTTCTATCAAATTAAATACATTCGTTATTAACACGACTGTATACTTAGGAATCTAAACAAATCAAAATGTTCCCATGAAGAAATTTCATCTAGCTTAAAACATGAACGTTGGGATCTTTTCGATATAGGGCTATATGCGAAAACCTGCCTAAGTCGTAAAGTTGGTATTGATACGTCACAAAAATAGAAAGTGACCAATCAAATTGCTGGATTCTCGAGAAGTGACCAATGAAATGGCTGGATTTCCCTATTTATGACGTATCAATACAATTTAACGACTAGGCAGGATTTTCAATATAATATAGCTTATATAGGCTAAGCTTATAAGGCTTCAGACTAGGAGACTTCATTTCAAATTATGCCTCTGGTTTTTAAATGTTTTAGAGACTTTCAAATACAAACTTTGAAAATTCCCCCGGCCTGAACCCTTTGGGTTGAGTTATATATTAATAAAAAAGATTTAAGAAACGGACTAAATAATATACAAAAGATATAACCAAGAAGGATAAATGAGCACATAAAATATCCCTAGAAGGAAAGTTCATTAATTTCGAGGTAGGATAGTCAACTGCTCAAAAACTACGTTAATTTAATTTTACAAAAATTTGTTGAAAACGTCCTTAGAGGAAAGTGTAAAAAACTGAAAGTAATTGCGGATTCACAACATTTACAAAACTTTTTTAGTTCAATTTAACTCCGTTTTCAAATACTGTGATTTGCGTCTGTAAGCTTAGATTCTGCAATATTTTTCTTTGGTGCCATATTGTCCTTATTTTTCAAAAATGCTCAAATAAGACCCAATATGAGTTTGGAAAGGAGTTCAAACAAATTTTCATCTCAAATTTCCGGCATTTTAGAAGGAGTATACAAATTTGCTACACGTTTTTGTTCTGATCTTTTGGTATAAGAAATGGTTTTTTAATCTTGAAGATAAGAATTTTGTGCCTAATAAAGCAAACCAATTATGTCCGTTTAATCCGAAATTTTGAATAATTTTGATTATATTAACGCAATCGTGATTCAATGGAAAAAATTTAATAAACAAATTGAAATATTTCACACTTCTTTAATTCAAAATAAAAGCGCATTCTTTGAATAACTTCGATCAAAAAATTTACATCAAAAATTGATTTGCACAGTCTTTTTGAATACTATTTTTCTGCATGTCATTAACTGAGACATAAAATTTGAGTTTTTTTTTTATTTTAATTGTCATTTTAAAAAAAAAAGTGAATTCAATTTTTTCCGAAAGACGATGTAAAATAAGTCAATCGTTTTAAATGTTCAACCAAAATTTATTTATTCAATTAGTCTCAAAAAAAGTTACATCCAGAGTTTTATTAATTGTCTCTTTTGGTTCTTAGCGGCTACGTCATGTAAAAATTAGCAGTGGGCCCAGATATCGCGAATTTGCCCGAAATTTTTGGCAATATAAACCTATGCAATTGTTGGCCAAAAAATTTCTGCGATCATAGGCCCTCTAGTACAAATGGGGGTGCCCAATATCGTTCCGAAGTGTCCAATATCTGCTGTGGAATTTTTTCTCCGTCAAATCTTTCGGCGATATTGGCTGTTCTACGCCGTCCTTGGAGTAAAAATGTTTGGAAATATGAAAAATCTCGGGCTGTACAAAACATTTTACGATAAAAATGGTATACTCGTTTAAATAAAGATTATTTTCATTAATGAAATGGTAATTTAATTGGTTGTAAAGTTACAATGGTTTTAAATGTTATAATGTTTTTTGCATCAAACTGAAATTTTTTACGTTTTTTGACGTTTTTTTATGATTAGTTGAGGAGAGAATAATTTTAATATTAAGTATTGACTACTGTCGTGTTGTGCATAATTGGGACAGGCGAATTTTTGTTCGGTTCTGTTTCCATTTATATACGCTAGTCCTTATAGCACATTAGACAGTACAATCTTGATACTTCTAATGAACCGCATTTTTTAAATATCGGTTTTCAAAAGAGTAGTATCTGGTGAACAATATTATATTCTAAGAATTTCGCAACATTATGTTATACAGGAAAGTTTTTTAAAAAATAAGATGATAAAATAAATTTGTACAGATAAAGTCCACTGAAGCGAATTTTTCACATCAGATCATCATGATCTATTTTATGTTTTTTATTCAACAAATTAACCTGTTTTCATAAGAATCCGGAAGTTTTGAATTTTGGGTATACATACGAGTCCATGTGTTTTACTATACAGGTTACCACAAATCTCCCTAGTTTTTTCGGATATAGTTTGTTCGGCGATTTTGTGATAACTCCAATGTTCTTGTCAACATTTTGGATTTCTATCCCTATTGAGACAGGAACCGTTTCTGAACTGTCTTCAAAGGATTGGTTAAAGAATCGCGTCATAAAAAATGAACCGAGAGCCAAATCATTTTTTCTAAGTGAAATTTAATAATATTGAAAAAAACATACCAGTGCGTTCTAGATGTACTTATACCATCCTTAATGATAATTGATTGATTATGCTGTGCGTTTGGCTAATAAAAATGTTTTGGGTTTTACCTTTTGTGTATTGAAATTTGTGTCTTATTAAACAATATTATTAATAAAATAAAATTATTAATACTCGCGTTACATTAATTATGGTATGATGGAAAATTAATTAATGTTAGGTTTCGGAAGAAATCACTTCGGGCCGCTTTGTCTTTATAAATGCTTGTCCTTTATAAATTCAAAACAATCGTAACAATCAGATTAAGTATATAGAATGGCTTATGTTTTCTAGTTAATCATAATGTATGTTGTTTTCGACACACACATATTGACGTATAACTTCTGGATGTGGTCGGCACCTCTTTTAGTATGGTTTACAATGAGTTAACATGTTTCTACTGTAGAATATGTCTGCTGTCTATACATCTCTTACTTATTTTCTCAAAACTCCTCCTTAAAAGCCTTTCAAATAGAAATATGGTGATATTAATCATGTAACACCAGCAAAAGGTTACTCAATATCTCATAAGATTAGTATAATTGTATCAGAGGCTCTCTCAACTAATACCACTTGCCAAAAATTTTAGAAAATAAATTATAATGAATTGTGCCAATAATCAAACTGCGAACTTTCTTTAAATCGTTAAATAAATGATTATTTGAAATCGTCTTATGTGAGGAAATATGCTTTCTGTGACTTTGTATATGAAAGACTTATTACTACTTTTAGTTAAATGTCAAAATTAATATTTATGATGACACTACGTTTATGTATCTGTTCTCATTGAGAGTAAATCTTTTCGCACGGTCAGTGTTCAATACCGAGATAAATACGAGTGTACTACAAAGATCTGATACCGTTATAATTCTATGTTTAAGCAAAGTATTTCTTTATTGGTACGGCTTTTAAGGGGGGACTTAAAGGGGTCCCATCGCAGCCCTCACTCTTTCACTTATCTCAAAACAACATCTCTACCTACACCTTTCTCTGCCGCTACCGCGATAATTTTTATCTAGAGGTGTCAAAACAGTAATGAAGTGAGTTTTGCTTCCAGACTTGAAGGTGATTCGAGGACACTATTCTAACAGTCTATTCTTTTACAAGCATGTTTCGAATGCGACTTTTGTTAAGTCTACTCGGTCTACAACATGATCCAAAAGAAAAAGTCTTAAATAGTCCAGCAAACTGAAAGTGTCGGTGGAAACCACAAATTATTATAATGATATTTATTATATGTTTTTTGCGACGGGCCCTCTTACTCTAAAAACGAAGGCTTTAAATTTAGAAAATTGCAGGCGCATTTCTTCTATAGAAAGATTAAATTCTGATTACTCAAAAAAATTTATTTTCTCCACAAGAAATCAGATCGAATTTGAAATAGAAATTTCGCACATATGAATGGGACCCGTCTCTGAGAAAACTGATCAGCGAAATCTAGCGCTAGATTTTTTTCTCTTTCAAAATAGCTCAAAGAAAGCTTCTAAATAATCAAAAAAAAATTATTAAGACCCCCTAAACTTTTATGGTGTTTGAAAATTTCTGTGAACCCATAAACAGCAATCGGTTTTCGAAATTGCGTAGATTTTTGCGGAATTTAAGCCATTTTGTATTTTTAAACAGAAGTAACAATATAATCAAGCATTTATTTTTTAATCATGTTTTCTCTGTTATGATCTATTTTTAAAAATGGAACAAAAATTTTATTCAACAATTCGCTTTTCACAAACATCTTCATAATAGTGATCAGTTTTGAATATATTAGAAGCTTGGTACAGCATAATTTATTTAGCACTTATTCACCTAATCCTTATGAGGGTTTTAAAAAAGAAAAAAAAAATCCTTGAGAAAATATTTTGAGACATAAACATGTGAGCAAATAATTTTCATACATCAGAAAAAATCTCTTTTTTACACATTTCTCGTTGTAATCATGTCTAAAAAATCCCTGACATTTAGTTTCAGTCTCAAAATTTTTCTTCGTTTTAAAACCAGTGTAGGCCCTACACTGTAGGGATTAGGTGAAAAATATATTATGCTGTAGCTTGCTTCAAATTTTTATGAAACTGATCACTATCCTGAAGATGCTAAAAACAAAGCGAAACGTTGATTAAAATTCTTGTTAAATTCATTTTTAAGCTTTGTCTCAGAGACGGTCCCTACATATGACCAATAAAAACTGTTCAAATTGTATGTTTGGAGAATAATTATACCTTTTTGGCGGGTATATAGCTAGTCCTTGTAGCGAAACATTGAGGCGTCCTAATAAACTAAATGTCACCAAAAGTTAAATATCTCAGATATTATGGATGAGAAGAAAGGTCAATTTAGGTGAGATGGGGTCATATTACATTCCATAATTGTTTTGGTGTATTTTTGGCACCGAGACATTAAACTTTTGGAGGTAGGGTGTCAAATTACAAAAGAAGATTTTTGATTTATACATATTCTAGATGTTCTCCAAATTCGTCGTTGACAAACGAAAAATCTCTAAATTCATTTTGCTGCTGACGAGTTAACCGAGCGTTTGCCATGGGGGTTAATTCGGCGGGGGCGTTTGTAAACTCAGGATCGAAATTTTCACAGTCCATGGGAGATCGGATTGTTGGAATGAAAGATGGTTTCACTGCCCGATTCTCAAGCTTGGGCCAATCCATTGAGGCAAAAAATCGATGACGTTTTATGTCGTTCTCATCAGAAGACCCAAGACGACGGTCCGGGTTTTTCGTCATTAACTGAAAAAAATTTTAAAACTCAAAATTATAGTTTACTATAATGGCCTTAAGGGCCAAAATTTTAACTTTTAAACACCTTTTTTTGAAAATTTTTCATTTTAATTCCGGATTTTCAGATGACCGGAAATGACTCTTATCAGAATAAAGATCAGTCATCTGAAAATGTCGGATTTCTAACTTTTGAAAAATTGAAATTTTAGAATTTCTATAAGGACACTTTTTATAAAGACAAAATGGCCAAAATTTCGCCTTTAGATTTGGGTCCGTCCCTCTATAAGGACAATATGTCAAAAATATTCAAAGGGTATTTTTTTTAAATATCCATAATTGACCTCTTGTTCGTAAAAATGTGGGTGAAGAGCGGAAAAAATCTTCAAATTTTTATGAAAATGGTGAATATTTTAGAAAATTTTGACCCAAGAGCAAAAAAAAAGAGCTTCACTGTTTTTTGTCAAAAATAATTTTTTATTATCAAAGAATGACCTCCGAAACTTTGTTTTCGGCTCTTCACCGGTATTTTTAATATTATTTAGAACAATTTTGAAAAATAAGGCAAATATCTAAGGACAATATGGTCAAATCTCATCTGTTCTTATAGACGAAAACCACAGTAAAATATTTTCTAGCTAACCTCATTAAGGATATTAACTGCATCAGGAGTTAACCAAATTGGAAATAAAACTTCGTCATGAAGAATAGATTTCAAACGGAGGTTGCCCACTTCCACATTTCATATAATAAAACCACAAAGCCACCAAACAAACTGCAGCCCCATAATCCAATTCTGAATTTCTTAAATTAAAATCTAATGAGAAATAAATTTGATTTAATACAGTACAGTAGAGTGTAGTTAAACGGTCAGGTTGGTAGAATTGGTTTGGGTCAAAAATTCCAGCTAGCGTGTGTCTAAACGGGCAGTTTGACCATTCAAATTATCCGTTACAACGTAACAAACAGTTTGCATCCCAAAACTGCCCGTTTAAACATACGCTAGCAGGACTTTTTGACTCAAACCAATTCTACCAACCTGTCCGTTTAACTACACTATGTGAGTAATCGGGTCTAAAATGTGCATCGATATGGTCTAACAAGTTAATCCGAAATTTCTGAAAACAAACAGGAACTTTATAGGAAAATGTTGAAAAATTAATTTTGCTTATCAAAGTTATGGCGTGATGTTTTCTTAATGCATATGACCGTTGATCGAATGTCTCGGAGATGGCTCATCCGTTTGAGCTCTAATTCCAAAAAGTCCGAGGCCAAAGGGTTGATACCTGCATAAAGTTTGTTTATTGTGTCCGCCGACTAATAAACCGGTTTGTACCTAAAATGTGTATCTCGAGAATATTTGTCTCACGTGAGTCACGTGACGTGACCCCTATTTTTGCTTTGGGAAATGACGTAGACCACTGCATAAGAAAAAAATACGCTATATGTTTTTGATTTTAAATAAATTTAGGATTCTTTTAAAACTTCAATAAAGTTTCTATCTTTTTGGAATTAACTTTTTCGAGCCGAATACGAAAAAGCTTAAATTGATATTAAACTCTGAAAAAAATACTTATTCAAGTTTCCCCCAGAGACGGTCCACCTAGGATTTTAGAGCTTTTTCGTAATAAGATAAGATTTTTGTACCTTGAAGAATTTCGGGTGCATATATTGGATCCACAGAATGTAATTTGCGTAATTTCCAGGAGAAACATGTTCTTGCACATTCAAAATCAGCAATTTTAATATGACCCTCAGAGTCCAATAAAACGTTATCCAATTCAAATCACGATAAATGACTTCACAAGAGTGTAAATACATTATGCAAGAGCACTTCAGCCGCATAAAATCGTGATCTAAGTTATATATTAGTTTTTAAGGTTTATATTGATGGATTATTTCTTCTTTATTTGTGCCTTTTTTGATTTCAGCATGTTATATTCGAAATCTTGCCTATTCGCTAAAAATTTATCACTACGTCACAAATAGAGAATCCAGTGATTTCATTGGTCACTTTATATTCTTGTGACGTAGTGATAAATATTTACGACTAGACAGGATTTTCGGTATACTTATTTAGTTAATCCCCCAAAAAAATTATACTACGTACAGGGGGGGCAATATCGCCGAATTTGCCGAAATTTTTTCGCAAAAAACTTCCTGCGATATATGCCCCCAGTAAAAAGGGCGTGCCCAATATCGCCGAATTTTTTTAGCAAAAAACTTTCGACAATATTGCCCCCCCCTGTATACGAGTCAAATAAAATGGACGCACGAGTCTTTTGCCATAGACTTGTCGAAAGTTTTTTGCTAAAAAAATTCGGCGATATTGGGCACGCCCTTTTTACTGGGGGCCTATATCGCAGGAAGTTTTTTGCCTGGTTGCGTAGGTTTTTTGCGAAATACCCTTTGCAAATTAGCGATTGGGATATATAAACAAAAATTATTTTCAAAATTTGAAAATTTTCGTAGGTTTTTCCCAAATTTAGGCCAATTTGTTTCAAGACGAAAACCAAAGTATTTTGAAAATTATTTAGGAACTCTTTAACTCCCTGGCGTGTTTTCTGATGACAGTCCTAAAAAATTTTAATGATTTTCAAATGAATCCGTATTATTAATAGAACAGTTATTTATTCTTTGTGGCCGAAATCTTCAAAATGACACTGGTTATCATTTACGATAATAAAACATAGAAAAATAATATTTTTTCGTTATTATATTCCCGCTACAATTGTAGTGGTTGAACACTTTAACCGGTTGGTTGATTATACGATCAAAAAAACTTCTAGAGTTTATAAAGTACTCTTCTACGCAATATACCAAAAGTTATGAGTCTTTCAAAAGTAACCCCTCAAAAAATATTAGTCAGTCAACCTGACCGGATTACAAAAGCGCGCAAAAAAAAATCAATCTGTATTTTTGTGCTTACCGGTCTTCAGTGAATTTTCTATCTTTTTGAATTTGAAACATAAGATCTCCCCCAGCAACATATTCCATAAACAAATAAAGTCTTTGGGCTCTTGAATGACGCATTAAAAGAGTAGATTAATAAGGATGTGTGCAATTCATAGAACCTCTCCGTTTCTGTGAGTGTCATCAACGTCATCTTCCTCCAAAATTGTGCGACTTTTTAATTGCATAGATACTACTTGAAGAAGTGTGTTCAGCAAGTAAAACTGCAAAGGGGTAATATCACATTTTAAAGCTGATGTTTTATAAATTATTTCCTATTTATTACAGTAGTATGACTTTAAACGGACAGGTAGAAACCGTAACCTTGTCCGTTTAAGGGAGTAGGTGACGATAATTGAGCTGTTTTCAGAAGTTTTTGGGTGGAGTTCGTGACAAATCTGGAAGAGGTAATTATACAAATGTTTTTCAAGTATGTAGTACAACTCTTTAAGATGATGGTACAACTCTTTAAGATGATGGTTGTACCACTTATACCAGCATATACTTCAACCTACGCTCAGAAAACAATTTTTACTAGACGTCCCAAAAAGCACTAAAAAGCTTACTCCTCCTTCATTTTATATTATTTATTTCTGTTACTTGGCATTCAGTCTTAATATATGAAAACAAAATTTTTCTCGGGCCAACCTTTTGGATTTATGATTCTAGTGGTTTTGGCGATATTTTATGACCACTAGGTAATGAATTCAAAAAGTTGGCCCGAGAAAATTTTTGTTTTCAAATATTAAGACGAAATGTCAAGTGACAGAAAAAAATTATATAAAATGAAGGAGGAGTAGGCTATTAAGTGTTTTTTGGGACGCCTACTAAAAATCGTTCTCTAAGCGTAGGTTGAATTATCTGATGCTCTTAGTGGTACAGCCATGATCCTCAAGAGTTGTACTACATATTTGAAAAACATTTGTATAATTTATTTTTCCAGATTGTTCAGGAAGTCCACTCGAAAACTTATGAAAAACAGCTTAATTAAGTCTGGGAATAAGTATTCTAGATTATATTCCTTAAAAACATTAATTCACAAAACTTATTTGAAATTCGAGTATTACTAAAATGACCCAGAAGATAAATGATTCATTTTTTTAAAACTTGATATTTTGTTATTAAAAATCTTATTTTTGCCGAAACGTCTCATCAATTTATCAGAAATTGATAAAATCACAGAATAATCGTATATTCCAGGAATTATTTTATTTATTTTTGTTTGCTCCAGTTGATGAGATTTGTTAATTTGATATGTGCATGGTTCAAATTTCAAAAAAATTGAGATTACTTTTAGTTTAAATTTAAGTGATTTTGACCCAAAAATCTACAATATTAAAAATTGAATTCGATTTTGATTAAAAAGTATAAAACTTCAATTTTTCCGATTAAAAAGACATATTTTCCAAATATTTTGGTCATTTTGTATTTAAAATTCATGGTTCGCTTCAAAAATAAAACTAAATTTCCCGACGAAATATTCCATATTTTTAATTAAGAAAAAGATAGCCGCCGCATTCAAATATTTTGCCCGAAACGCGTTATACCTACGGTGCGCACCGAGAAGCCAAACTGAAAGTTTTCAAGAGTGTTTCGTTGACCGATCGCCCGAATATAACCAATGTGTCCGATTTTTTTGCGAATTTTTTGGGCGATTTTTTAGCGCCTCCTACTGTATACGACTACATTTAAAAAATATCAGTATCTGATATGATTAGATACTGTTATTTTCAAGATGAAATCGTATACAGAAGGAGGCGCTGAAAAATGGCCCAAAAAATTCGCAAAAAAATCGGACACATTGGTTATATTCGGGCGATCGGTCAACGAAACACTCATGAAAACTTTCAGTTTGGCTTCCCGGTGCGCACCGTAGGTATAACGCGTTTCGGGCAAAATATTTAAATGCGGCGGCATGAAAAATGGCCCAAAATTTTTAGATTCTAATCATCAGTTATTTAACTTTAGTATTTTACCCTTTCCTTTTCCGAATGATCCTTTTCCAAGAACTTTTTTAATACTAAATTGATGTAGATTGATAGTAGAATGTACTTGAGATTGATTTGAACTGATTGAACTACCAAGACCAGACTGATCTGGTTCGGATTCGGGTCGACTTGGTTTTTTAACTATTCCTGTCAAGGCCTAAATGAAATTAATTAATAATATAATGAAGAACTAAAATAAGTATTATTAGCTTGAAAACTAAATATCAAAACGTTGCTTCTGAACAAATTTATAATAATTATATTAAAAAATAATTAAAATTCAGAGCTTACAGTAAAAGATCAATAACAAAAATATTTAAAAAGTTTTTTTTACAACGTTTCGAATTTATTATTCATCTCCAGGTAATGAGTGAGAAATAGAAATAAAAAATTATTTCTATTTCTCACTCATTAACTGAAGATGAATAATAAATTCGAAACGTTGTAAGAAACTATTTTAAATAGCAAAATATTATATATATTTGTGACTCAAAACCGAATACAAAAAATATTTAACGTCGTTTTTTTTAATGGGCCACTTTGATTTCGACTGGGAGAACTAGACAAAATAGGGACAAACGGTTTTTTGCATGTAAAAGCTTGGGATTAAATTTAAGGTGATTTTTTTTCACACTGATCACGTGACCGGAAATAAGCCATAGGAATTGCTAAAAATTACCAAAAAAAACTTTTTTTTGCGAATAACCGGTAATCACCGGACAAAACAATTTCACTATTGCATATTGAGTCAGGATTCATATGCGAAAAACGGTTTGTCAATACCATGTTTTGTTCTCCTGAAACAATTACTCCTTAGGTGGCCCATTCAAAAAAAGTGATCAAAGGGTGATTTCACAGAACTGTGAATGTGAAACAAGTTTTTACAAAAACACATATTATGTGAAGTTCAAGTGGCGTCGAGACTTGAGTTGATTTGAAAACCATGTAATTATACAATAGGCTTTAAATATTGCCTCGAGTCTCGACAAATCAATTTTTGAAAAACTATCAAATTTGATGTCAAAAATATTTCCTATGAAGTTTAAGATTTCTATTAATTCTTTATATCGAAATTTTATTATAAATCTTGAATGACAATTTATGGTGTTAAATAATACAGTTTTGATATAGAAGTATTTCAGTGGATTTCTGATAACCCAAAAAACGATTTTTATGAGACAACAAATAAACGATTGATAACCGTTTTTGACTCATAGCACTGAATATAATACAGGATCTCATGTCTTTATTGAAAATTTACTTTCCGGTGTAACCAGAAATAGTGCGCGCTGATTGGGCAAGAATTGATCCAACAAAGAATTTACCAATCAGCGCTCGCAATTTCATGTTACACCGGAAAGTACATAAAGTACATACGGAAGTGTAAATTTCCTTTAAAACCATGACATCCTATTTATCGAAAAAGATCCCTACTGGGCCTTTTACATCACGCGTCATAACTTTGAGAAAGTGACCAATCACATCACTCGATTGTCAAATTAATTCAAGAATCCCGCGATTTCAATGGTCACTTTCTCACAGTTATGACGCGTGATGTAAAAGTCCCAGTATGGATCATTTTCAATATTAAACTTGTATTGATATTAAATATATTTATATATTTGTTTTTGTCAATTACTGTCAACTCGAAAATGAATCGGATATCCCTATTTGATATTACAACATTGATAGTAGGATGACCTCCAAAAGATTCCTAACTGCTAAATGAATAGACATTTTACCTTAATTTCTAAATATCATATTAACAATATATCACTTATACGGTTATAAATGTTAACCGAAAAGATCCACACAAAAATTTGGCACACTTTTGGCGACTAATTTTTATTAAAAATAATAAAAATGCAGAAAAGCTAAAACGAAAGGAAAGCTAAACTGAGGTAGTCAAGACGAAAATTGAAAATTTTGATATTTGCAAATTTTTGGCTAGCATAATATTGTTTTAGATCAGTGAGAAAAAAAGTTAAAGTGACAAAAAACAATTTCCGAAAATTTCACATGATATGATCATTTTAAAACACCATTTTAAGCCTTATTTAAGTGGCCACATATCTAGAAAAGACTCATTTTCTCTAAAATTATTGAAAATAATCGTTATGATATCGATTACGGGGCTTCCTGGTCACTTTTTACTAGTTTTTTGGCCAAAATTTTAAATAATTCGGCTTTTGAAAACAACTCATCCGATTACATTCTTAGAAAGCTTCAAGACCGAAGCAAAATATTAGTTTTGTGAATCAGTGAAGCTTTTTTTTTAGGGTAATCGCATGTTTTGTTTCAAGACAAATCGGGCAAATTTTCTGATTCTGATCATTTTTGCAGTTTATTTTTTGTAAATAAATTTATATGAGAATTAATATTAAATTCTCAAAAAAAGTAAGGCCATCCTTACATTTTCGACCCATTGAATAATTATCGGCCTTATTACAATTTGGAACATTTTCTTAAAAAAAATTAAGGATTTGTTTTAACTTTTATGCTCGCAGGGAAACAGTAAGTCGAGACCGCACGAATTATAAATGAAATATTTTTGAAGTAAGGATTTAGGCATTGAAAATTAACCAAGATTTTTTCATAAACCTGGGTTTTTCATTACAAGGGGTTCTCCAGAAAGTGAATAAGTCAGTTTTTAATTTGAAGGTGACAATATGCTGTTGTTTGGGAAAACGAATCATCTGTTTTTTATAATTTCTTTTTGCCCCCCAAACCGGAACTTCCCCAGCCAGAAACCATTTCCAGCTATAATCTAAGCGCGCGTGATCGAATACCTAAATGTTTGTTCAGGATGATTTTTCTTACGTGAATAAGCCACCGATAAAATTTAGCGGTTGCTCATTGATCAGATTCCCCGTGCTATAATTATACCAAGACTCACGTCCACGTCAGCCGACATAAGTGGTGATCGAGACCACGCGGCCTGATAGAGAAAGTTAACGTTTTTTTTTAATATGATAACTTTCTGTGGAAAAAGAGGATACGTAGATTGATCTTCGATTCCGCCTATTTTTTGTTTGTTTGCCTAAAAGCTCACATTGCAAAAATGATTGTTGCAATCGAAAGTTTAGCCAAGCATCATATTTTGTTATGAGTAGTTCGAAAAGAATGCGCAAATTATCTGATCTTGGGCAACTATAGTATTAACCGATTGTAATCTTAGAATACACCAGTTCGGCGGTAGATGGAACGCCAGAACGCCAAGGAATTAACCATGGATCCTTAAAAATTTGACGTTTTCGGACTGCCGCTTCGCCAAAGATAGGATTGAAAATAATGTGGTTGGTGCGTCAAAAGATTGAGTGTTCATATCCTCTCATCACACTTTGTTAACAATTCCCGCGCCGCATGATTTAAACCGTTGAAGCACGAATAACTTTGTGCTGGTCATGGCCGGGAGGGATTGTCGGTTCCGTTTCCGCCTCGGCAGTATGTCGCTTCCGTTGTCAGCCATAGGCCTATCGCTCCCGCGGGTGTGGGGCTCGAGGTATTGAACCGGGTTCCGCTCGCCGCCTGCAGAGGGTGTTCGGGCCCGCCCCCTCGGCAGATCTAATCTCCGGGCCCGCTTGTCTTGGCTGAGTGGCTCGGGAATCACTAAAAAGATGCTGCGGTCCAAGAGGGACTCTCGGGACAGTAAATTGCAGGATAGGAAGCAATCTTCTTGCATGTCTCGGTAGGTGACTTCCCTGGCTTGTCCTCCGTTCTCTTCTTCCCCAAGATGGGTGACCCATTAGTTTTAAAATTTAAAGTCCGAATATTCTCCTTTTCGACCCATTGAAATGAGTTGTTAACGTGGTGTATATAACGGCAGGAATACGATATCCACTCATAGGAATGACTACCAACGCCGGGTACGGCGGCCTAACTGTTCAGATTTCACCATATAACAGGTGAGTTTTAACAGGTGAAAAACAGAGTCTAGTCGTTGAGTGAGGAAGCTTCCTGCGGAGATCTATATCTCGTTTTTTCAAGGCAGGTGATGAGTTTTAAACAGACAAATGTACAAATTATCGACTCACCTAATTTCACCAAATATTTTAGCAAATGCTTAATGTAGAAAATTTGAGAGTATATATTAAGGGGTTAAGTTAAATTCAGGAATCAGAAATTTTTTTGCATTTTATATACATCTGTGAATTATATTTTTCTGAAATCGGTTTTGGTGATTCTTTGGGCCAAATATTGGAGGAATATCTTGTGAAATTTTTTCATCATTTCTTTGTCCAAACATTTTAAACCTTCATTTTCTCGGATCACAGCTTAGAATTTTCGAGAATGCCACTTTTACCTTTAATCAAAATATGGTCCTTGTTTTATTCTTCCACTCTTGTTTATACTCTCAATCATATTTTTTCGGCAAAACGACGGTTTTGGAGAAATCCTTTTAAACCCTCTTTAAGGGAGTAGCATCGACTCGGCAGACTGGAGTCAATTCAACTTAGGAAATTAATTATTTGTTTTACTTTTTTGTGCTTATTATGGTCAGCTGAACCAGAAAAAAATGTGCATCTTCGTATAAGAACAATTTTTTTCTATTTCAGGAAAGATTTGAGTCCGAACTTTAATTTTTGAATTCGTGAAATTTTCAAAAAAATCAAAGCATTATCAAAATTTTTCCGTATTTTTTGTTCAAAATTTTTTCTTATTGTGTTTTCAAAATCTGTGAATGAAAGCGAAAAAAATTCCCACTTTAACTTTCTCAGAGATGCCGACATATTTCCTGACTGCTATTTGAAAAATCATAATATGTTTATTTGCCATTTTTTGTCGACGTTATGAAAATTTTCCGCAAATCAAGTCCAAAAATCATGCAGAATCAAATATTTAATGTTTTGGAATCTATTTAATATCCGTGTGTCAACTAATGATTTGTTCGCGCGATTATCATTTCTAAACTTTGGATGAAATTTTTAACACTCGGCTGTACACTCGAAAAGTGCCATTCGGCACTTAATTTTATAAATTGTATGGTAGTGAAAAATTCCTGATAAAAATCAACTTATTTTAGTCAATTATATCCTTTTATTGCCCTCTCCCAAAGATTTGGTCCCTCAAAAACACGGAGATGAGAAAACGACGCGTCATTTGAAAACAAGTCATTCGATTTAGATTTTAAATAGCTTAAACTGAGCACAATCTTTCATCTAATCTTTGAAAATGTGGAGCTAAAGAGTTTTATAGATAAGAAAATTCAAAAATTTAAAAAAATAAGGTTTTATTGAAAAATTGAATTTCAAAAGAGAAATGCAAATTCCATCAGAAAATTGAGAATTATTTGAATATCCCGGCCCTACTACTTCAAAACAAACTACGTTTTCTAATCAAGGCCGGAATAGTGTGAAAAAAAGATAAATATACAATTACTTATGAGCTCCCTAGCACCTTTATGCACATCCGAGTACTCATCTCTTACACCTGTTATTATATTTGATCAGAGTTGATGTCAAACTGTTTTTCGCAAACAAACTAAACTTGCACATTGCGGCAATTTCAACTTCTCAGGCGCTTCCTCAAAAACAACCTTGGTAGTTAGAAATTAAGCTTGAAATTTTTTATTTTACTGGATTTTTTCATGAATTATTCTTAATCTGGGATGAACATATTTCTATTTTACTCAAATTTTAATAATCGCTTTGAAAATAACTCATTCGATTAATCTTAGATGGGTAAAACTAGATATTTAGATGAAATAAATTCAAAAAATTGGTCCGAATCAGACATGGTTTCTAATTGGTTAAAAGGAAAACTGATTAATTAAACAATTTCATGTTCGGAAAAAATCAAATGGTCGATTCGACTAAGTTTTATTTTTTTATTCACTTATATTTCTGCCAGTTTTTAAGAATTTCGAGAATCGTTTTCAAAAGCTAATATATTAAATTTGGCTGGAAGACATCGTATCGATATATTAATCCAATTACGACGCTCCCGGTTCTTTTCTAGATGTAGCCAAAATTGTGAATAATTCGCCTTTGGAAACGACTATCCGATAAAGTTTTAAATAGCTGACAACTGAGCACAAACTATCCAGAAGATAATAAAAAAAATGGTCCAAATTATACCATTGTTTCCAATTTTTGAACAAAACACTGATAATAAAAAATTTTGAGTAAGTCTGCGTAAAAAACGAAAAAATGATCCTTCAAATTGTAATTATATTCCTAAATTTGTACTCAGTGTGAGCTAAATTAGCTTAAGAACAATGGTATATCGGATAAATTATATCAAAGCCCGAATTTTTTAAATTTGGCTCAAACTAGCAAACAACGACACAGAGCCCGTGAATAGATATTTATCCATATAAAATTCATTGACCACACTGGCATGTAAGTAAATCAAACCAATCTAAAAAATTCAAAAAATCTCCGTGAAAAAAACATTCCGAACATTCTATACCTCCCTTTCTTAATGGATGAGAAAAAATGTCTTCAAACTGATAGAAACAAATCTATAATTCTGAATAAATCAATCCAACTTATCATATCTGAAGTACCAGCATCGAAAATATCCAGACTATTTTTCGACCCAAAATTCTCAAGGAAACGCTCAAATTCGTTTAATTTTGGAGACAAATGTCCAATCTATGTTCCCCAGGAAGTTCTTTTGTTTTCGGGAATCTTTTTGCAAAAATACATATCTTCGGGACGAGAAGGAAACTTTGCTTGCTCAGGATGCTTGAGTTCACTTGTAGTTTTCATATACAACCTATACTATTACAGCAAACATCTAAATATTCGGTTATTTTATTTTCC
Organism: Oikopleura vanhoeffeni; assembly: GCA_004367855.1. Taxonomy (NCBI): domain Eukaryota; kingdom Metazoa; phylum Chordata; class Appendicularia; order Copelata; family Oikopleuridae; genus Oikopleura; species Oikopleura vanhoeffeni. The sequence goes on along the minus strand of SCLH01000290.1, from coordinate 354,073 downwards.
TAATATTTATCAACAATTAATTCGAACGCGATTAAAAAAAACTCAAAAATTATAAAAAAAATTCTGTTTCGAATATGTCATTTTGTTTTTATGAAATAATTTTGCATTATATGACATGAACTAAATTTGCAGCAATTTTTAAAGAGTAAATTTCACCTTCAATATGACCAAAAAAAATTTTTAATAAAAATTCTACCTCTAAAAAATTACAATGATATCAAAATTAATTAGATCTTACGACTGAATTCCGCATTGTCAAACGAAAAATATTATCATTCTTGACTATCAAAACGATTTCTGCTTTTGTGTCTACAGGGGGTAACAATCAAAAAAAAACTTTTAGTTTGGCCATTGGCTTCCGGTATGACTAATGTACCACAACATTTTTTTTTTTTTATTAACGTACTGATTATAAAATTAAGTCTTAATAGTTTACTTCAAAACCATCCTATTTATATACAGTATATAATTATACTTAATCAATGGTTGTGAGAAACTATCATCAGCTCTGAAGCAATCTTTTTATTTTTGCAAACTCACAGCCATAAATGTTTGCGTTTGAAAAAACTCTTATACAACCTTAACTACAGTGATTAAATAACTATACGAAATAATTCGAAAATCGCCCTATCAAAACATATGATTACCGGACCTCAGAGTACAAATCCTAAATATTTGAATAAATGCCGAAATCTGAGCATTGATGGTTATCCTTCTCAACCTGACCCAATGAAATCGCCATTCGCAATCAAGGGTTTTGATTGTGGCTATATCTTGCGTTGGTTTTATTCATTCAAATATTTATTTTAACCTGAGGTCCGGAACCATATAGTTTTTAACATAATGATCCGCATTTCAAGATTAAAACTAGTGAAAAAAGTATAAACAACCATAACATTTTCGCACAGTCCCAGTTATTATATACTTGAAATCTTATGTCTACTTAATACCCCTTAAATTAAACCAAAACTCGTTCCGAAATATTCCTATGTAAGTACAACGAGCACTTGGCTAAGTGTCAAATAAAAAACTTCCATATTTGCGATGTTTATTGAATAATTTGTAAAATTTTTTAAAACTCTGAAGATTTCCACGTAGAAATAATATCATATTTGAGTCACTTTGCAAAATTCAAAAATTGACCCACACTCGTTAATCAACTAACTATAGTATCCTTTCTCTTCGGTGAATACTGATTTCCAATCATGAAAAATCAGTCATGATTCAAGAATTGCCCTACTGTCCTGGAATCGGTTCATATTCACTATTCCTTTTTTTGGACAATCCCAAACACAATCCTTTTGGCTTCCTCGGTCACTACTGTACAGTAGGAGAACCAGTTGCATCTCCGGGTTTTATTATCGTATTCTCAACAATTTCAGGGTCTGCGAGTTTTTTGGTAAATGGTCACATGAATTCAATGATTGTAAAATTTAATCTCTTCGATTTTTTTAAGACTTTCTAGGGTCTCCAAAGATATAACTTGGTGTTCATACGGTATTTAGAATTTAAAATGATAAGGTGGTTAATAATTACACAGCTGAAATGAGGCCTTCCACATAGAAATGGTTGGGTCAGGGCTGGCCAAACCAACAGTTTGGTAGCTTTAGCTGGCTTGTCAGTCAGAAATTTAATGGTCATGTCAGAAAATTAATTTTAAAGCTTGGCTTTGCTTGCTTGATCAAGCCAAGCCAAATCAACCAAGCCAAAGCAAGCCAAAGCCAAAGTCAAGCCAAGCCAAAGTCAGCCAAGCCAAATTCAACTAAGCCAAAGTCAAGCCAAGCCAAGTCAAGCCAAGCCAAATGCAAGCCAAGCCAAGACATACAAGAATGTCAAGCAGCTGTGGCCAGGCCTGGTTGGTCATGATATGTGATAGATTCTCAAAATATATCGGCAATATTCTCTGATGAAAATGAACGGGCCAAACGGCGCTGAAGGGATGACTATCGCATATTTTTTCATGGAAGAAATTTATCGATGAATTACCGCCGCATATAAGAAATTATACTCAAAATGCGAATTTTGACTAAATAAAAAAAACATTATACTCACCTCTCAAATATAAATTGACACTGATGTCAACACTCACTTTTTAACTATTCTTTTTTTCTTTTTTTCGAGAGATTAGCTTATTTATTCACATATATATACAATTCACTGTTGAAGTTTACACCACTCAATATAATTCAAGATTCACCATACCGCGGTACCATGGACTCATAACGTAACCTTAAAACTCAGGAAGAAAAATAATCTCGTCAGTTGTTGTAGCACGTTTCTATTGAAGCCATCCGTCACTTTCGACTTTTTATAGATGCAAATTTTTGCTCAAACACATAGTTCAGAGTAAACTTTGTCAACAGCTGTTACTTTTTGCAATAATTGGCAATTGAAACCCCGTTTTCGGCTTAAAATGCAACAGACCACCCCCAATCCATATCCTTTGAACGTTAAAATGTGTTCCACCTATTTTTTGAAATATGTACGTTTCGTGTCTCTGAATACTTTGAATATTACAAGAGTATTTACTCTGGACAAGAAAGTGCAACTTTTCGGCCATTTGAACAAGAATCCAGCGGAATTGTCCTTCGTCATGTTAAACCTTAAGAACCCTGTAGCCTATACAAACCACCATCCATCCGTCTCCATTGAAGTAATTTTGAGATCAGTTTACCTTTAGCATTCACTTAATTCGACCAATATTGTTTTCCCTTGTACTTATTTCTTTGGGAAATCCAATAAATCTTCTGGTTTTCAATTAAAAAATAGAATTTTGCAATGAAAAAAAAAATTTAAACGTTAGATTTTCTCACGTTTAATCCAAAAATTGCGTGACATATTGGATATACGCATCGTCCACCCCAAAATCGTCTGACATCCCTATGGAAGGTTGAGAAATTGGTGCAAAGGGATGCCGTCGCTATGTGTTTGAAACTCAATTTGCTCAAGCATAATAAATTTCACCCAGCCAATCATTGCACGCATTCAGCATCAATTCGAATTGAGTCTCCGAGCCGCTGGTGTGGGGGTTGAAAATCTATATCATATTTTTTTGCAAATTTAATAGTTTGTTATAATGAAGTTCCAGACAATACAGTTTGTAATCTAAAAAATTTCCGAAAAATTCAAATCTTCCGAAAATTGTTGTATATAAAATCGAATCAAATGAAATTATTCTATCCTAATTCCACCATTAATAATCCGAATCTACACACTACGCAATGACCACATAACATTTTATGTATATTTATTGCGAACTCGCTACATCTTTTGGTCTCTAAATATGACCACGACGATAGCGTCAAAAACAAATCATCTGAAATCCCTGTAGTCCGAACAAGGAATATTTATTAGCTCGTCAATCACTGAACCTTGACCTGAGGATAAACTCTTCGGCTTTGCACGGAAGTTTTACATTCGTCCTTTCAACTATTTCATATCTCAGAAAAATGCGGTCCGAGAATTCAACTCGAAATAAGGAAAAATGAGTAAATAATTTGGTTTTCTAAAAACAGAAGTTTAATATATTTTTTTTTTTGATCCGATTTAAGTGGTTGTTTTTGTTTAAAATTTAAAATCAAGAATAAAATTAAAATTTCGTTACATTTTTTTTAAGTATTCATGATATTAATGTTTTATTTTATATTCGAAAATCACCTTCCGATGTCACCACTTGATGAAGATGTTCATTACAGTCAAGAACTATTAAATAATTCGGTTGATCTCTTGAATTCAATCTGATGAATAACCAAGTTTTTCATCAAGAGTATATTATAAGTCAAATTTTCTGGATCTTTAGTTCTATCTCAATTGAATATGTGTACTAAAAAAATAAATTTGTGCAATTTCCCATAATTTTAAACGCATATTACACATTGTTAAATTTACAAACAATTGTATTTTCATGAAAATTAAAATTCTCCATTGTAGAGCAATAGGTTCAATGAACATGTTCATTCAATATTCTGGTGCCTGAAAAATAAAAATAACATTTCAAACTTTGAGCAACTGTCTTCAATACGTGGCAATCTAGGGTGGGCCACGGACTCACGAAAATCGATTCTAACGCGTTATGAGTAATTATCTGAAAATCAATTTCAAAGCACTGTGCCAAATAGTTAAATTGATAAAAAAACCGTTTATACCGAGGAGTAAAATTTTCAAAATCTAAAAAAAAAAAATATTTTAATTGACAAAAAATAGCTACATGACCTAAGTTTTCAGAAGTTTCTGCCAAAAAAAAAGTTAGAGCCCGGCGCACCCTAGTGTAGGGTGGAAATGCGAATTGAAAAATCGAATATCGTGTTCCGTGCATCCGTGAGTAGGCTAAAAAAACGCCAGTATCACACTTAGTACCGAATAATGTAAAAAAAAAATTTAAAGTTTCGGACGGGGGTCTCCACAGATTTGAAAATCAAAATTTCGAGAACTTAAAATTCAATTTTTCGCAGCTGTCCTACACTGAAATTTTTTTATGATTATTTCTGAAATCTCCTGATCAGGTGCTTCTGAGCTAACTTATGACAAAATAAGATAAACAAAAAAAAATTTCGAAAAAATTTCTAAAAAAAAAGTTTGAAATTTCCCAAAAAATTAATAAACTTTTTCAATCATTTTTATCGATAAAAGGATTTTGGGAAAAGATAGGTCGGAAAACTGTCCAACTAACTATTGAAAGTCCAACCTTAAAAATTACAACTGGGTGTACCCTTATCCGACACCTACTCGGCCAAAAAATCGTCCAAATAAAGTGTACAATCTACGGAGTGAGGGTGCGTACGGATAAGTGTACCACCCCGGTACAAATAAATACAGCTGTCCACTCCCGAAAAAACTATAGCATCTTGAATTTTGATTTTGCATCTGCAGAACAACTCTCGCGATTCAAATTGTGATTACAGTAATCTGATACAATCCCACCAACGCCGACACCTACGCTTTTAAGAACTCCTAAAAAATCGCTCAATACGCGCATTTTCTACCGTCAATTTCACCATTTTTTATTATTTTTTGTGTCTGGCTTCAAAAGAAGCCTATACACATAATGCATCA
>SCLH01000290.1:338356-349000 GCA_004367855.1 Oikopleura vanhoeffeni | reverse complement strand
TGTAGGCCTTAAAATAAAATTTAAAAAGGCAAAAAGGTACATTTTTGGAATTATTTGTTGAAAAATGTACCTTTTGCTTTAAAAATATTTCTTTGGATAATTATAAGCCTTCATTATTAGAATTCCCTGATTAAGATAATTATCATGAAAAAATCAAGGAAAATAAAAAAATTTCAAGCCAAAATTTTAACTTTTCAGGCGCTTTCCTCGGAAAACACCTTGGGAGTTAAATTTAGCTTGAAATTTTTTATTTCCTTGATTTTTTCATGAATTATTCTTAATCAGGAATTCTAATAATGAAGGCTTATTAATATATCCAAAGAAATAATTTTTAAAAGCAAAAAGGTACAGTTTTGGAATTATTTGTTGAAAATGTACCTTTTTGCTTTAAAATAATTTTTTAATTTATTTTAAGCTTACATTATTAGAATTCACAGATTAAGAATATTCATGAAAAAAATCCAGTAAAATAAAAAATTCAAGCTAAAATTTTAACTGAAATTTTTTTTATTTTCCTTGATTTTTTCATGATTATTCTTAATCAGGGATTCTAATAATGAAGGCTATAATATATCCAAAGAAATAATTTTAAAGCAAAAAGGTACATTTTGGAATTATTTGTGAAAAATGTACCTTTTTGCTTTAAAATAATTTTTTTTAATTTATTTTAAGCCTACATTATTAGAATTCACAGATTAAGAATAATTCATGAAAAATCCAGTAAATAAAAAATTCAAGCTAAAATTTTAACTTCTCAGGCGCTTCCTCGGAAACAACATTGGGAGTTAAAATTTTAGCTTGAATTTTTTATTTTCTTGATTTTTTCATGAATATTCTTAATCAGGGATTCTAATAATGAGGCTTATAATATATCCAAAGAAATAATTTTAAAGCAAAAAGGTACATTTTGGAATTATTTGTTGAAAATGTACCTTTTTGCTTTAAAATATTTTATTTTTTAATTTATTTTAAGCCTACATTATGAATTCACAGATTAAGAATAATTCATGAAAAATCCAGTAAAATAAAAAAATTCAAGCTAAAATTTAACTTCTCAGGCGCTTCCTCGAACAACATTGAGTTAAAATTTAGCTTGAATTTTTTATTTTCCTTGATTTTTTCATGATTATTCTTAATCGGGAATTCTAATAATGTGGCTTATAATATATCAAAAATAATTTTAAAGCAAAAAGGTACATTTTTGGAATTATTGTTTGAAAATGTACCTTTTTGCTTTAAAATTATTTCTTTGGATATATTATAAGCCTTATTTATTAGAATTCCCTGATTAGAATAATTCATGAAAAATCAGTAAATAAAAAAATTTCAAGCTAAATTTTAACTCCCAAGGTTGTTTCGAGGAAGCGCTTGAAAAGTTAAATTTTGGCTTGAAATTTTTTTATTTTCCTTGATTTTTCATGAATTATTCTTAATCTGGAATTCTAATAATGTAGGCTTAAATAAATTAAAAAAAATTATTTTAAAGCAAAAAGGTACATTTTTCAACAAATAATTCCAAAAAATGTACCTTTTTGCTTTAAAATTATTTTTTTGGATATATTATAAGCCTTCATTATTAGAATTCCCTGATTAAGAATAATTCATGAAAAATCAAGTAAATAAAAAATTTCAAGCTTAAATTTTAACTCCCAAGGTTGTTTCCGAGGAAGCGCTGAAAAGTTAAAATTTTGCTTGAAATTTTTTATTTCTTGATTTTTTCATGAATTATTCTTAATCTGTGGAATTCTAATAATGTAGGCTTAAATAAATTTAAAAAAAATTATTTTAAAGCAAAAGGTACATTTTTCAACAATAATTCCAAAAATGTACCTTTTGCTTTAAAATTATTTTTTGGATATATTAAAGCCTTCATTATTAGAATTCCCTGATTAAGAATAATTCATGAAAAATCAAGGAAAATAAAAAAATTTCAAGCTAAATTTTAACTCCCAAGGTTGTTTCCGGAAGCGCCTGAGAAGTTAAAATTTTAGCTTGAATTTTTTATTTTACTGGATTTTTTCATGAATTATTCTTAATCTGGAATTCTAATAATGTAGGCTTAAAATAAATTAAAAAAATTATTTTAAAGCAAAAAGGTACATTTTTCAACAAATAATTCCAAAAATGTACCTTTTTGCTTTAAAATTATTTTTTTGGATATATTATAAGCCTTCATATTAGAATTCCCTGATTAAGAATAATTCATGAAAAAATCAAGGAAAATAAAAAATTTCAAGCTAAAATTTTAACTCCCAAGGTTGTTTCCGAGAAGCGCCTGAGAAGTTAAAATTTTAGCTTGAATTTTTTATTTTACTGGATTTTTTCATGAATTATTCTTAATCTGTAATTCTAATAATGTAGGCTTAAAATAAATTAAAAAAAATTATTTTAAAGCAAAAAGGTACATTTTTCAACAATAATTCCAAAAATGTACCTTTTGCTTTAAAATTATTTTTTGGATATATTATAAGCTTCATTATTAGAATTCCTGATTAAGAATAATTCATGAAAAAATCAAGGAAAATAAAAAATTTCAAGCTAAAATTTTAACTCCCAAGGTTGTTTCGAGAAGCGCCTGAGAAGTTAAAATTTTAGCTTGAATTTTTATTTTACTGGATTTTTTCATGAATTATTCTTAATCTGTGAATTCTAATAATGTAGGCTTAAAATAAATTAAAAAAAATTATTTTAAAGCAAAAAGGTACATTTTTCAACAAATATTTCAAAAATGTACCTTTTTGCTTTAAAATTATTTTTTTGGATATTATTAAAGCCTTCATTATTAGAATTCCCTGATTAAGAATAATTCATGAAAAAATCAAGGAAAATAAAAAATTTCAAGCTAAATTTTAACTCCCAAGGTTGTTTCCGAGGAGCGCCTGAGAAGTTAAATTTTAGCTTGAATTTTTTATTTTACTGGATTTTTTCATGAATTATTCTTAATCTGGATTCTAATAATGTAGGCTTAAAATAAATTAAAAAATTATTTTAAAGCAAAAGGTACATTTTTCAACAAATAATTCCAAAAATGTACCTTTTTGCTTTAAAATTATTTCTTTGGAATATTATAAGCCTTCATTATTAGAATTCCCTGATTAAGAATAATTCATGAAAAAATCAGGAAAATAAAAAATTTCAAGCTAAAATTTTAACTCCCAAGGTTGTTTCCGAGGAAGCGCCTGAGAAGTTAAATTTTAGCTTGAATTTTTTATTTTACTGGATTTTTTTATGAATTATTCTTATCTGTGAATTCTAATAATGTAGGCTTAAAATAAAATTAAAAAAATTATTTAAAGCAAAAAGGTACATTTTTCAACAAATAATTCCAAAATGTACCTTTTTGCTTTAAAATTATTTCTTTGGATTATTTATAAGCCTTCATTATTAGAATTCCCTGATTAAGAATAATTCATGAAAAAATCAAGGAAAATAAAAAATTTCAAGCTAAAATTTTAACTCCAAGGTGTTTCCGGAGGAACGCCTGAGAAGTTAAAATTTTAGCTTGAATTTTTTATTTTACTGGATTTTTTCATGAATTATTCTTAATCTGTGAATTCTAATAATGTAGGCTTAAAATAAATTAAAAAAAATTATTTTAAAGCAAAAAGGTACATTTTTCAACAAATAATTCCAAAAATGTACCTTTTTGCTTTAAAATTATTTCTTTGGATATATTATAAGCTTCATTATTAGAATTCCCTGATTAAGAATAATTCATGAAAAAATCAAGGAAAATAAAAAAATTTCAAGCTAAAATTTTAACTCCCAAGGTTGTTTCCGAGGAAGCGCCTGAGAAGTTAAATTTTAGCTTGAATTATTTTTTACTGGATTTTTCATGAATTATTAATCTGTGAATTCTAATAATGTAGGCTTAAAATAAATTTAAAAAAATTATTTTAAAGCAAAAGGTACATTTTCATACAAATAATTCCAAAAATGTACCTTTTTGCTTTAAAAATTATTTCTTGGATATATTATAAGCCTTCATTATTAGAATTCCCTGATTAAGATAATTCATGAAAAAATCAAGGAAAATAAAAAAATTTCAGCTAAAATTTTAACTCCCAAGGTTTTTTCCGAGAAGCGCCTGAGAAGTTAAAATTTTAGCTTGAATTTTTTATTTTACTGGATTTTTTCATGAATTATTCTTAATCTGTGAATTCTAATAATGTAGGCTTAAAAATAAATTAAAAAAATTATTTTAAAGCAAAAGGTACATTTTTTAACAAATATTCCAAAAATGTACCTTTTTGCTTTAAAATTATTTCTTTGATATATTATAAGCCTTCATTATTAGAATTCCCTGATTAAGATAATTCATGAAAAAATCAAGGAAAATAAAAAATTTCAGCTAAAATTTTAACTCCCAAGGTTGTTTCCGAGAAGCGCCTGAGAAGTTAAAATTTTAGCTTGAATTTTTTATTTTACTGGATTTTTTCATGAATTATTCTTAATCTGTGAATTCTAATAATGTAGGCTTAAAATAAATTAAAAAAATTATTTTAAAGCAAAAGGTACATTTTCAACAAATAATTCAAAATGTACCTTTTTGCTTTAAATTATTTTTTTGGATATATTATAAGCCTTCATTATTAGAATTCCCTGATTAAGAATAATTCATGAAAAATCAAGGAAAATAAAAAAATTCAAGCTAAATTTAACTGATTCTAAGAAAATATGAAACCGTAAATAAAAATTTAAGCTTATTCAACTACCAAGGTTGTTTTTGAGGAAAGCGCCTGAGAAGTTGAAATTGCCGCAATGTGCAAGTTTAGTTTGTTTGCGAAAAAACAGTTTGACATCAACTTCTGATCAAAATATATACAAATATCATGAAGAGATGAGTACCTCGAATGTGCAAAGTGCTAGGGACTCATAAGTAATTGTATATTTATTTCTTTTTTTTTCACCTATTCGGCCTTGATTAGAAAACGGTAGTTTGTTTTGAAGTAGTTAGGGCCGGGATATTCAAATAATTCTCAATTTTTCGATGGAATTTGCATTTCTTTTTGAAATTCAATTTTTCAGTAAAACCTTATTTTTAAATTTTTGAATTTTCTTATCTATAAAACTCTTTAGTCCCACATTTCAAGATAGATGAAAGATTGCTCAGTTTAAGCTATTTAAAATCTAAAATCGAATGACTTGTTTCACAATACGCGTCCTTTCTCATCTCGTGTTTTTTGTAGGACCAAATCTTTGCGGAGAGGCAATAAAGGATATAATTGACTAAAATAAGTTGATTTTTATCAGGAATTTTTCACTACCATACAATTTATAAAATTAAGTGCCGAATCGCACTTTTCGAGTGTACAGCCGAGTGTTAAAAATTTCATCCAAGTTTAGAAATGTAATCGCGCGACACAAATCATTAGTTTGACACACGGTATTAAATGATTCACATAACATATTTAATATTTGAATTACTGCAATGTGTTTTTGGACTTTGATTTGCGGAAAAATTTTTCATAAACGTCTCGAAAAATGGCAAATAAACATTATTATGTTTTTCAAATAGCAGTCAGGAAATATGTCGGCTCTCTGAGAAAGTTTAAAGTGGGAATTTTTTTCGCTTTCATTCACAGATTTTGAAACACAATAAGAAAAATCTTGAACAAAAAATACGGAAAAATTTTGATAATGCTTTGATTTTTTTGAAAAATTTCACGAATTCAAAAATTAAAGTTCGGACTCAAATCTTTCCTGAAATAGAAAAAAATTGTTCTTATACGAGATGCACATTTTTTTCTGGTTCAGCTGACCATAATAAGCCACAAAAAAGTAAAACAAATAATTAATTTCCTAAGTTGAATTTGACTCCTTTCTGCGAGTCGATGCTACTCCTTAAGAGGTTTAAAAGGATTTCTCCAAAACGTCGTCTTCCGAACAAAGATCATGGTTGAGTAAGTATACAACGAGATGTAATAGAAAATATAAACTAATAAAATGTAGGCACAATTATTCAAGATTCTCAGCTGATGATTCGCAGAAATTTAAGTTTTGAAAATTCATGGTCAGAAAACTCGGAATTTTGCTTTTGGCGGACACAAATGCAAAAAAACAAAAAGAGAAAATTTTTGAAATGATCAGTTTTGGAGGCGCAGTCAAAAGCTATCTTCTCCACCGGTTTGGGAGATACAGTTTTGGCTCATACTGCATCTGAAACCATATGCTTTGTTTGACAAAACATCAGAGAGTTTTTTTTCGAAATTTTGATTTGGCGTCTCTTGCAAAAATAAGCTTTTTGTGTAAAAAGTTTTTGATACCTGTGCTGGAAATGNGGTACCTGAACTATGCACATGTGTGCATCAAAAACTAAATCAGATATCGAGAAAACCACGCCACATAACCACGTCGCTATCAATTGCGAAAATAAGCTTTTTTTGTGAAAAGTTTTTGATACCTGTGCTGGAAATGAATTTAATAAAACGCTGAAGATACCGCAATCGGCAACTTTTACGTGTAAATTTCATCGATTTTGAGCAAATAGACCTAAATTTATTATTGTGAAAAAGCCGAAAATCGACCTTTTCGACCGGTACTACTACCGGAACCGTCATACAAAAAACTTTTTTTTTTTGACAAATTAAGACAATTATCTCAAACATACTGTAATTTCAACATCGTACGTACGTTTGAAAAACAGTGAAACGTGTCGGTTACTGCCTTAACCCCCACCTGCTGATGTGTTTCCGAACACATAGTCCAAAAATATTTTGGGGAAGTGTCATTTTGGCCGGCGGAATATCGGAACAGACCCCGAATAGTTCCCCTTACTTTTAATTTTAAGAAGTTTGGTGAGTTCTAGAAATTTCTTATCAGACCGGAAATGCATTATTTGGTTGCAATTTGTTGTTTGATGCAGTTAAAACAGAACTGGAACAAGATAATGATTTAGAAGGTAGCAAATTTTATGGTGACAACGGCCCTTATTTAGAAAAATCTGTAAATGGAGTTTTGTATGCTCAAAATCGAAGTAAGTGCTCTAAATGGGCGTTTTGAAAAGTCAGTTTCTGACCACTAGATAGCCAAAAACTTTTTTCTCTGCCCGGAATCGTTTTTTTCTTGGTCAACAACCCCCGTGAGGTCAAAGAATTTGTATCAACTACTGTAGCTCTCTCTTAGTTTTATCGGTGCGCTCCCTAACTATGTTTGTGTTCTGAAACACTCTCGTGCAGGTGAGCGGGTAGGACATATCGTGCAGGTGGGTGTTAAGCAACAACGAACGTCTGAAAAGTCTTTATTTTTAATTTTTTCGTCAAAAATTCAAAAAAAGATATCGAAATTTTCTGTTTTTTTCAATAATGAATTTTTTCAATTTTTGCCAAATATGTCGCCGAACTCAATTTTTCAATTTTTTTTTAAATAACAGCTTTTGTTGTGGCGCTTTTATAATAATGTTCGTAAGTGATGCGACGGTGAGATTGAGGAGCAGTCGAGGGATTTCGCCTACAAAACACTTCTCGAAGGTTCTATTTGTGTCCGCGGTCGAAATATTTTATGAGAAAAAAAAAAAAAAAAAAAAAAAAAAATAGTATGAAGAATAGGCACGCGGAACACAATTTTTGGTCTAATACAGTTTCTAAATTTTGAGTCCATTTGACCGATAGTACCTTTCAAAAAAAATTTTCATATTTTTTTTCGAACTCGCAATGTTACTGGCTATATTTTTGTAGGCAAAAAAAACAATTTGGGAGTAGTCGAAAATCGCATTTCCCACCCTATTCTAGCGGCAGTGCCGGAATGTTTAGCGTCGGCAATTCGTGAATATTGACAGATTTTTCACATTGAATTTGACCTGGAATGGTCTGGCGATTGATTACAGCAAATTCAGCAACATTTGAATTTTTTGACATAATTCAATTTGAAACGACAACGAAACTCTGTTGAATTGACGAAAGGCAGCTTTTTTGACTTGATGAAGAAAATGTAATGCATGTGTTGGATTTTTTGCCTCGAACAATTGAGTTCAAACAGTCTTCGTACGGTTGTATAGCATGTGGAGGACAAATAAGTTCTGCTATTTTTGTGCAAAAGTTTTTGTCTACTGGATGTAAGACTTTGTTTTTGGCTAAAACGGCGAAATCGGGCATGTTTGTACGGCTATGTGTGTTGACCGATGAAAACTTTCCCAAATTGATCGTTTTATAAAGCTGGAGAGTCGAAGTTTCCAAAATCGGTATTTCGACCGAAAATGAATATACGATTGACTTTATTTTTTCAGATTTTTTGCTCAAATATTCGAATCCAAGGCCATTGAAAATAAGGCTTGTATCCCATCTTGAGCAGTGAAATGCGAAGTCGCGGCAAAAGTTTGAAATTTGGGGACCTTGTTCGATCTGTTTTGACAAACAGTGTGAAGAAAGTGCAAGCAGGAATGTGGAGTCGAGAGGTAAACGGTTGTTTTCCAGGGTCAAAGATCTTTGTACAAACTTTTCAATTTCGATGTCGGTCAGTTTGCTAATAANCAATAGATCGACAACTTTTGCATTATGTCGCTCCAATAGCCAATGCTGAAACTGGATCCCTTTTGGTACGCCAACATTGCCTTTCAGTACGATATCTGAGTTTGATTCCAATAATTCTGTAATCTCCATCATATTATCGGAATTTAAATCGGCTTGTTGGCTCAAAAGTTCAATTTGATTTTTCATAATTTGTATGGGTTTTGTACGGGTTTTGAGGTTTCTGAAAAATATCTTAATTTTCAATTTGAAACATTTGAACCTGATGAAAATTGATAAAAACCAAGGTGAAATCCTTGAATGTTTTTGATGCTGACTAGGTGGAACAGGTCTTATTCTAGCTGAATGCGAAGAGATATGCTCAATATCTCCTCGGATTCAGAAACTTCAGACAATTTGGATTTAGAAAAAATTGTTTAAGGTCACATCAGCGTAAGGATCAGGGTCGGTTGAGGTCAATTAAAAGTTTTGAAAAAATTTCAAAGTTCAAAAATTTTAATTATTTTTAGCGCAGGTTATTTTGCCTAGGTATCAACCATACCCATTTTTTTTTCTTTTGGTCCGAAATTGGCTCATTTTTGTGAAAAAAATAATCTTAGATTTGCGCGAGTTTGCGCAATATGAAAAATCGGCAATTTAAACATTAAAAACTTTAATATCCCCGCAAAACTCTCCCGTATAAAATTTTTTTGTTCGATAATTTTTTTAGTTTTCAAATTCTACATATTAATTTTTATTTTGTTATAAGATAAATTTAGTCGGTTTGAAGTTCAAATTTCCCCCGGTCCGAACCCAAAGTTATAAGTTTTGATTCATAACCAATATTTGTAAGAAATGCCCGAAAGATGTCCACCAATAAAAAAGACTTCTTGGCAAACTCAGCAAGAATTTTATGATACCGATTACTTATTGTGAAACGGTTCAAAAATCTTTTCTTATAAAGTTTTAAAAAAAATTAAAAAAAAATAACTTCGCAAGAGCGCAAATTTTCATCAACTGTTCACATTTACCGTTTTGATAATCTGAAATAAGAATAAATCTGTATTACGGCTGTACTCCGTGTTTTCATCTGGGAAATCAGGCTGTCCTGCGGACAAATCCGGATGTTAATTTGGTAATGCAACAAAACATTGAATGGATACTCGAGTTATTCAAGGAACCAACAAAACGAAATAATTCTTTGAACACAAAAGTTAAAACTAATAGACAATGTATCCATTACAGACCTTTGTCGCCAGATTTTCCGATCACTTTTCCGGGTTTTACGAATAAATTAATTTAAAACAAGTCGATAAAATACACTTGTTTAGTATTTTTTTAGAGATTAGATGCTTAGAAAATAAATAAATTGTCATTGAGCTTGCTTGTCAGAATCAAAAACTCTGGTTTGAGGTGAGAAAAAGGATTTTATGAATTTCAAGCGAAATTTTGGCATGCATATTTAAAACAACTATCATACATTTTTGGCTATTTTTTTAAAAGTTTGTTATTTTTCGATGTTTTTGGAACTTTTTGTAATTTTCCCGAATCGGGATTCCTAATAACTTAGTTTTATTTATTTGTCCATATTTCGTCTCCAAAGGCAGGCTTGTAAAAAGATGCATCCCTGCCCGGATTTTCTATTCCCATCCCTATTTTCCACTATCTTTTACTTGCCTACTCAAAAAAGGGATGGAAAACCCACGCAAATCCCATTCCTTTAACAAGCCTGCCCAAAGAGGACTCCGTATCCTAAATCGAGATTCCCGATCCCCGATTTTACTCGAGATCTAACTTGTGACGATGTGGCAGACTGGCGTCAATTTAATTTACGAAAATAATTAGTCGGTTTATTTTTTTGTGCTTATTATCGTTAGCTGAACCAAAATAAATGTGTTATCAGCTCATTAAAAATTATTTTTTATCTTTTTAAGGAACGATTTGAGTTCAAACTTTTATTTATAATTCGTAAATTTTCGAAAAAATTCAAAGCATTATGAAAATTTTATGCATTTTTCGTCAAAATTTTTGTCTGCGTATAATTTTTGAAAAATCTGTGAATAAAAACGAAAAAAATAGCCACTTTAACTTTTTTTATGCATGTTTACATATTTTTGACTGCTGTTTAAAAAATCATAACATGTTCATTTGTCATTTTTGTCGACTTTTTTGTAAAATATTATGAAAATTTTTCGCAAAT
>SCLH01000290.1:312233-324348 GCA_004367855.1 Oikopleura vanhoeffeni | reverse complement strand
AAGGTTTTGAGCGAAAAAACTTTCACCTATCCGCCGGACCCTGCTGTATACAGTGCTAGGAACATACAGTACGCATTTTGAGACATCTAAGTCATAATCTCGTTACAAGAAGGTTGTAAAGTCTCCGAAGCTAATATTTGGCATTTTAAAATGCCTATAATTTTAAAATTTACTCATGATAAAAACAATTCAGTTTTATATTGTGAAAGCTAAGAACCTTTCTAACCTGGTTCTAACCTGAGGTTCTAACCTGTTTACCGTGTATAGCAGGCTTCCAAAATGGAACGTTCCCCACGTTCTGTCTTTCCCTTCCCCAAGCATTCTTTCCCCCTTCCTCCTCCTTACCTTCCTCAAGCT
Source organism: Oikopleura vanhoeffeni (assembly GCA_004367855.1). NCBI lineage: Eukaryota > Metazoa > Chordata > Appendicularia > Copelata > Oikopleuridae > Oikopleura > Oikopleura vanhoeffeni. The sequence continues at coordinate 323,991 of SCLH01000290.1, read as the reverse complement.
CCTTTCCCCTCCTTCCCCTCGAGAATCGTTCCCATCCCTTCCCGGGGAAAGACCAAAAAAGGGGAAGGATCGCGATTTCGAAATAAATATCAACTATTTAACTACCCACCGTTGATTTCGGTCAAACTTAAGCTAAAGCGTTGGCGCTAAGAACCAAACAATTGAGCCTACAGTAAATCGACCACAGATAATTGGCAATCACCTTCAAAATTTCATAAAGCGACCACACGCGGTGCTAGAGAGCATAATTTCAAAATTTGAGTATTTTAAAAAATGAAGAACTTTTTTAGAAAACTTGTTTCAAGAGTGAATCGACCCAATGGAATTCGAAAAACATGCCGAAAATATTTTTTGGTGCAACCATTTGGTGCCGCCGTTTCGAGCGGTCAGAGTTTTTTTTTTCAAATTTTTTTCGCCCTAATTATATACACGAACTAACCATTTATGGAAACCCACTTTCGCGAAAAAAATGGTTTCCATAAATGGAAATGGGTTTCCATTAAATGGTAATGAGTTTCCATTATCGGGCGTTTCCATAAATGGTTAGTTGGTGTACACTCATAACGTTTATTTCAAGATAATGATTCACTCGCCTTAGCTTGCATTTTATTATTGCAAATGGGTAATACATTTTAATTGTTTACTGCAAACAAATATACATAAATATCACGTGCTACTCACACGAGTTTCAAGTCTCAGAATATCCAACGTTGACAATCCTCACTTGATATTTAACATGAAAAATTGATTTTTTTAACCTTGGTTTAAAATTCCTTCCCCTAAATTATTTTCTTCCCCCTTTTCCCTCCTTCCCCTCGAGAATCCTTCCTTTCCCTTTTCATTTCTCAATTTTCGTTCCCTTTTCTTCCCTTCCCTTTTGGAAGCCTGGTGTATAGTTCAAATCTTTGAGATAACAACCGTTCATGAAGTACTATTAGATAATTTAGATAAGTCGTTATTGGAGCGCTGTTTTAAAAAAAGAAAAAACTCTAGAGCTAAAATTACTTCAAAATAATGTTTTTGGGGGAAAATAGTATAACGATCTCGGCACACAAAGAAAATATTGATAATTCAGAATCTGAATTTCAGATATATAAATATCCAAACCCTTACCTGAATAGCTATTGAAGCTCTTTTTGTTATTTACTTGTAGAGCTCTTGAGCCCGATTTATAAAAATTACGAAATTTAAATTTTGCCTACGGTATCTTTCAAATAAAAATTCTCAAGAATGGTTCGTTCTCACTGAGAACTTCTCAGCCAATTTAAAAGATTATGAGAAACGGAATTTGCATAACCTTCGCAAAACCAATCTAAAACACGCAATCATATACATTTTTTGACTGGGTACCATTTTGACTGGGTTTAGTACCAAAATACCGGTTTCCGGAATTCGAATTATACGACTTTTTGAAAGAATATTTTTTCGTCAAAATAATTTTTTTCATAATAATTTTTTCGTCAAAATAATTATTTCGTCAAAATTATTTATTGTGAAAACAACGTTTTCGTCAAAAATTTTTCTTATTGAAATTTATTTGATAGTCTCAAATTGAGAGTCTCAATACATAATAAAACTAAAAGGGAATTAGATAATCGTATTTAGATTTTATTAAATTTTCTACGGGTTGAGTTTTCAATTTCTTATGGCTTTGGCTTGACTAGCTTTCTTGTCCAATCAAAATGAGCGAAAGAGGGAGAATTGCCTTTAGGCTGTCCCAGGTTACTCACCTTTTTGATGTTCAGCCCAAACACATCAAAATCCAATAAGTACATTAGGTCAACTTTTGGTCAGAGAATTGCCGCAAAAAAGTTTTCTATAATTTTTTCAATTTTTCCGAAATTACGCGGGCGGAATCAAAATTTTAGAAAATTTCCATTATTTCCAACCACCACATATTTAGGCCGCAGAATTATTTTTATTCAAATAGCGATTTCATAACGTGTTGTTGTTGTTAGCCAATCACAGATCAAAATGTAATTTTCAATTAACCAATCAGCGCCGAGCGAGAAAAAATGGAATATTTTAGTTTTCAAAAAAATCCACCCCCAGAGAATGGTATCGGAATAATTTTGGGGAAAATTTCTGAATTTTTTTGATAGTACTGTCACAATGAGACTACAGCGGACATTTTAAAGTAATTAAAAACCAAAGCGAGCAAGTTTTAAAATATTTTAGGAGATTTTATTTTGAAAAAAGATGAATTTTTACCAATAAAATAATGAAATATGAATTAGTTCTTGAAAAAGTTTTATCACCGTATTTCACTCCATCTTATCTAGAAAAGAAATGTTCATTGATATCTTCAAATTAATTTTCAAAGATTTTCGACCTGGGACAGCCTAATTGCCTTATCTTTTTTTGGTCGGCTCAAAACCATAAAAAAAATGAAAACTCAACTTGTAGACTACTAAAGTTAAATGTGTAATGGTATTACCGACTCAGAGGGTCCCGCTTCTAGCGTGTGAGAATTACGCGTCTCTGATTGGCTTTCAGAGATTGGGTCATTCAACATGGTTGGGATAGATGACGAACCTTTTGCGAAAAACGTCGATGCCCTCTGAGATGATTGTAAAAAACGTATTCAATGTGGATCTGGTTGCACAGAACTGGTGCCGTTTTTGTCATTTTGGCCAGTAAAAGTTGATTTCTTTTTTCCTTGTATAAATGAATCTATTTTTGAATGAACTGAACTTTTTCGAGACAATTTAAAAAAAAATTATCTCCTGTTTTTTTTATATCATTTCTTGACTTCTAGGATCACGATTCGAAAATTATTTTTGATCTCAAGGTCATAGTATCACGTTTTAAATAGCACCCCACAAATCTTAAAGGGGTTGCCATAAACTCCTAAGATTGCAGTCAATATAACTTACGATAATGATAAGGCAGTTTATTTTTAATTCTCATTATCGTTTCGGGGGTCTGTTCCGATATTCCGCAATCCAAAATGATAGTTCCCCAAAATATTTTTGGTCTCTGTGTTTTAAGACACAGCGCTGCAGGTGGGGTTAAGGGAGTGTTCATGTCTGATCTGCAATTTTGCAGAGCTAGTTTTAGAAAATCTGAAGCTTTAGCAATAATTCCAAAAATGCTATTTTGTTAACCTAGCCTAAATCTTGTGAAATCGAAGGTTAAACTCAGATTTTGATGCTTACACCAATCGTCACATAGTCGTCACAGGAGGTCATTTCGCAAAATTTAAAAATATATCTCCACCCAGACTATATATCGAAATTATACGTGGAATTAGCATACTAAGATTTGCAGGAAACGTTTTTTTATTTCGATGGCTGAATTTTCTAAGCGGTCCAATAAACCAACGATACATTTTTTAGTTTTACATATGAATATAAAAAAGATAGATCTAAAGAAATGCAAGCATTTGGATCTGATTGAAACGCCTGAAATTCAACGTTAGCAGCTGTTTGCCCTGATTGGCGCGCAAGATGGGTTTCGCGCTATTTATTTCATAAAGTAAATCAATAAGATCATAATATCTAAATGTGTCAATTTACATTTTTCAATGAGATTTGTTTATAGGGATAAGGTATCAAAAAACAAAAAATCCGATTTATGTCTTAATACCCGAGTAAAATGAATTTGAATGAATAATTATGAAAAAACGAAAAAAGTGTATCAATAAAAAATCAGTTTTTATGTAAAAAAATTATGAATTTTGCATCAATATTCCTGAAATTTTGGGACAGAAAATGAGTTCAAATTTCTATCTGGGGAAAACCTTCAAATTAAGAAAAAATCATGTCAATTTCTGAGATCGACAAGGGTGCCTCGACAAAGTTGTTATATCGTAAAAAGTAAAATCCGATTTAGTTCTTAGATAGCTCAAACTGAGCACAAATATCTAGTGAATAATACAATATAAAAATTGGTCCAAATCAGACCATTGGTTCTATTTTTTAACAAAAACTAATATTAAAAAATTAATAATTAAAAAATTTGAGTAATCTCAGAAAACAATTAAAAACATTGGTCCGATTCAAACCAATTTTTAATGTTTATATTCATTAGATAATTGTGCTCAGTTTGAGCTATCTACGAACTAAATCGGATTACTCGTTTTCAAACGTCGCGTCGTTTTCTTACCCCCACATTTTTGACGGCCAGAATCTATACGAGAGGGCAATATGGGGATATAAAACTAAGCTCGCCAGAGTCCAGCTGGTAATATATTACCAAAATGAGTATGTGGGTTAAGGGGGTGACCCTTTATAAATATTTTAACTTTGAGTGCAGATTGTGCAAACACTGATTATGGTAAACACTTTTCAAAAATAGCTCATACAATTTAGAAAAAATGTGTGGTAAAAGAATTGTTACACTTGCGCTGAGTTTCTTACAGTGTGTATAAATGCAGACTGTTACTTCCGGATTAAGTCGAGAAAAAGTTGTAAATTATAAAAAAAATTATGCAAATTTATGTTCGAAACGGCTATAAAAGGTCGCCTCCTCCATCCTTCTAAAAATTTCAAAAAAATTAAAAATATTTTGAAAAATTTCCGCATTTTTAGTCCAAAAATATATCTTGTTTTTTTATTAAAATCTGTAGGTAAAAAAATTTGAAGAAGCCACTTCAACTTTTTTCATAGATGCCTACATGTTTTCTAACTGCTCTTTGAAAATCAGAAAATTTTTATTTGTCGACTTTTTTCGAAATATTTAGAAAATTTCCGCAAATCAAGTCCAAAATTTTTAATTAGTTGCTTTTTTGAATTCTCCATAAACAATCAGGCAGAATCACTATTTAAATTTTCTGGTATCTATTCGGTTTTCATATGTCAAGCGATTGAAAGGTCGCGCGCATAAAAACACCGATTAGTGCCATTTGGCACTTGATTTAAAAAAAAATATTTTCGCAAAAGATTCTCCAAAAAATTTCAAAATCAGACCATAGTTGCTAATATCCAGCAAATCATCCGAAAGGAATCTTTTGGTGCCATTTAGGTTTTCTAATAATCACTTTTATGTTCAAAATTGTGGATTTCGCGCACTTTTCTGTCGATTGACAGCCAATCGTGGCGAAATTCAAAAATGAAGCTCGTCACGATCTTCCAGAACCTGTGATCTTTTTATGTTCCGAAAATGACATTTATATCTTTAAACCCCGAAAAGCTTTATTATAAGACCTTTATATAAACCGTCCAAAAAGGCTGTTTTTCGTCAAATTCTACACAAATTTCCCATATTTTCAAAGCATCTCAAAACTTTCCGATGAAAGCTTAGGATCTGTATTTAATTGAAAAAGGCTGAGGGACGCGTGTTAAACCGCGGTTAACCAAATAGTTAGTGTAAGTGGTACTGAATTGTGAAATGGAATCGCCGGATAAAGGGTACATAATTCAAACCGTATGATATATCATATATGGATTCCTCAGAAATGTCTTATCTGCATCTGTTTATTCATGCGAAGCCTCACAAAGCTCAAAATTAAGTCAAAAAAGGTTTTTGACGAAAAACAAAATCCAATTTATAATTTTTTGACGAAAAAATACAAAAATTTTGACGAAAAAAGTTTTAACGAAAAAAGTTTTGACGAAAAAATATTTTGACGAAAAAAGTTTTTGACGATAAAATGTTCTTTCGATTTTTTTGAAAAGTTTATGAACGTCGTTCATTGAACGATGTTATTTTTTGTCAGGAGTGTGATACATTAATCAATTTCGACATAATATGCATCTATCAAAACTTTTTCAATAATTAATGAAAAAACGCTCTGTGATTGGTTCGCAGAGAAGACTCTTCAAAAATACGCGGATCTCATTGGACTGTTCATAAAAAATTTAATTTCATTGATCAAAACAGTTTTGGAGATTCTTATTTCCAAGTTACCTAACCAAACGTCGCGACGCGTCGTAAGAAATTTTTGAAATCTCAATGGTTGTTTCAGTTACCAATACAATTATATACATGTATGTTGATTAAATGTTCAACAAAATCACATAATCAGATCGGACTTTACTTTCAAACATTACTTTGACATTCAGCGACCGCTAGCGGGCGAAATTGAGGCTCTAGAGATGCTCATTATTATTTTTTACCAATTAAGACTATTTCCAAAAATGTAAGCAAACTATTTCATGAGAGGTACCCCCCTAAGTTAGGGGCCTTAACTGCCTTAAAACAAAATATGTTACCCAAAAAGACGTGGTATTCAGTTGTTTTTATTTGACTTATAATTGTAAAATTATTTTTTTCATCATAGAGAATCGATATCCGCTACTGTAAATCTAATAATTAGTCAAATGAAATATCTTTTTTATTAAAATAATTTGTATTGAAAATTCATATATTTACACTACCGTAGTCTGCTAACTATAACAAAGCTGATTGCTATGTTGGCTACAGAACTTTAATCTTTCGTGAAAAGATCACTAAGTAACGCCCTTAGTGCATTTCGAAATACTTCAAAAAGTCTGAAGTTAAGATGAAGCATTTACCGTCTTTATTTCCTATGAAATGGTTATCAAAAAATCACAATAAATGTGTTAAAGGGATATAACTGCGAAAAGTAGCTTGACTGTATATTTCCAAAAATTTCATATTAATTTTTGAGAGTTGAAAGAGGCTAGTTGTCGCTAAAATTCTAAAAATTTTGGAACCATAAAAAATGCTTTCATGATCGTGTAACGAAATTTAATGAAACGGCTACCCATATGCTTGTAATTGCCCATATTAAAAAAACCGCTGGAATTGATTTTTCTCGATAAAAACATAGTGACATAGGGCTTTCAGGGCTTTTCAATTGTCATGGCTAGTTGACCGCTGACATGAAAAAACTCATACCACGCGCAACGAACTAATTTTAATTTTCAGTATAAAGTAAGCGGTGAGAATTTCTATTACAATTCATTTTTTAGGACAATTACCACAGCACAACTGATTTTTTTTTAAATAATTGGACCTTTAATTCAGCAAATAAGTTCACAAAAATGTGAATTCTAAAACAACTTTTAAAACTTTGTTCAGCGGATTTTTAAATACAGTTATAGATACGGTGTGGTCTCTTAGTGGAACACCTCTAACTGAGACAAAACTTTGGTTTTGGGCCGTTTTTCGAAAACATTTTGACACCAGTGTACGCAAAATTGAACATTTTTCGAAAAACCGCCCGAAGTTTTGTCCCAGTTAGAGGTTAACAGAGACCCCACTGTAGTTGATTATGATTAATGCACCATGCGATTAGTTCCAAAATTTAGATGTGCTTCTTCTGCCAAACATTTTCGTTAAAAAATTGTTGAAAACAACCTGAATTTTATTTTTAAACAAAATATTGGTCAAAAGAAGGACACTTCAAAATATCTGTTCCCAATCAAAGTGTCTCTCAAAAGTTAATAGCGTGTACACAAAGTTTACATTTCGACTTTTGGAAACGACTCATCCGATTAAATCCGAATTGGACCATTTTTATTTCTAAGTTTTTGAAATTTTTTCTTTGGAACAGAGTCCGATTCAAACCATTTTCTTTCGAATTTTCTCTGAATATCCCTTTATCACACTTTTGTTACTTTCTGGTCCCTCCTACTTAAACACACACTACGTTTGCTAATCAGGGACCAGAAAGTAACAAAAGTGTGATAAAGGGATATTTTTGGTCATTTTGAGCAATCTGAGAACTCAATTGGATGAGCTATTTCCAAAAGTCGAAATGGAAACCGTGTTGACACCCCATTTTCGACTGAGATACACGATGGTTAGGAGAATGAAATGACGAGTTCGAATAATTTTTTGTTTTTTCAGGCCGGTACAGCCGAAGTCAAGCTCCTGGAGCGCGAAGTAACAATTTTAAAAATGATCAGTCACCAATATATAATAAATCTATTACGCGTGTTCGAAACGACGACGACCATGTATCTAGTCCAAGAAAAGTGCGACTGTGAGCTAGGGACACACCTCGCAAATCAAAAAGAAAATAAATTATCTGAAAACGCCTGCCAAAATGTGATACGACAAACTGCTGAAGCCCTTTATTACCTTCATCGAAGAGGAATTATTCATCGTGACCTTAAATGTGAAAATATTTTAGTTGTTAAATCCGCAACAAATAATATAAAAGATATTGAAATAAGAATTACAGGTAATTCTTAATATATCGAAAAATAGATCTCTACGGCCTCCGTTGCGTGTTCGCGATCGACTCCTATTTCAAAGCTCTTATTGGTCAAACGCAATCGTGCAATGAAGGGCCTAGGGATACACTTTTTTTATATTTTCATTGTCAATGAAGAAGAATAATCTGATTTATCCGACTTTCATTCAATTCATTCTAGAACATACATGTGATACATGACACTCAGAGGGTACCGGTACTAGTGTGAAAGTAATTGTGGCTCTGATTGACTGTCCCTTCAACATGATAGGAAAAGATGACGTATCGTTTGGTGCCCTCTGAGTGGATTGTATGTAACATATTATATGTTTTTTTTTTTTAAATTTTTATAAAGATAGTACGAAATTAAAACATCGAAGCTGAAAAATTGTTAACTCGTAGAAATTCGCGCTCTTATAGGCTGAATACGTTGGTTTTGAAAGATACTCAAATTTAAACTAATTTTTTTGAAATTTCAACTCTCTAGCCCCGTCTGTGGTTATTTTTGGAAATTGTTTATGTATTTCTAATTCGAAGCAAGCGTTTTTCACATGTTCGTCTTTGCTTTAAATGAGTTACGGGTGTAGACGAAAGACATACTTTCAAAAATGTTACGTTCGTCTCATATATGATATGAGTCATATCACAAGATATGCAAAACTCAACTGAGCACTTGCCAGTAAAAAAATTTGGACAAAAATACTTCATGAGTTCCAGAGGTCTACATCGAAGGTGACAGTTATGACCAAAAATTTCGCTTGGTCGAGCAAAAATTTTGGCTTGGTGGCCAAATTCATGTTTAGATTAAACTCAATAATTTGGATTTTTCGGTCAAAGGATCTATAATCTTAAATGTTCGGAGCATTAAAATTAGCACGATCTCGGACAGCTTCTCTGACTGTAAATATGAAGAGCCGTCTTTAATTAAAATAACAAAAATGATCCGAACTAAAATAGCTGCTCTATTGTTCGAAACAATTTGCATGTTTCATCAGATTTTATTTCTACAATTAGGGGATATGGATTAAAGGCCCTTAACCGACAGATCGTGACTATTTGAAAATGCGAAATCCGTGCATTTGATTGGTTAATCCGCCAAAATCTGACCAATGAAATCGGCATATTCTGCAATCCAGGGTTTTGATTGGGTGCTAGTATCCCGCGTTGTTTGTATCATTCAAATAGTCACGATCTGTCAACAGGGCCCTTAATCCATATATATACTCGGTATATTGAAAATACACAGAAAACCTACCACATCGTTTGCGAACAGAGACTAGGTCACGGGGTAAAAAATGCAAGAAATAGTAAATTTCAAACATAAATGTGATATTGCAATCATTTTCAAATATATTATTTTAAGACTTCAGTCTCTTCAGTCCTCAAGGAAAATTTTTTCAGCAAATTCGCACAAAATTAATTCAGCAATTTGCTAGGAACATTCTCCTCACTCTTTACCCGTGTACTCAGGATTTCAAAACAACTCTGTACTCAGACAAGTGTCAATCGGCACTTAATAACTTTGAAAAATCATATTTATTTCATTTTTTTGGTATGGATCAAAAGATAAGATGGATACCCTCCAACCCCCTTAAAGGTCTGTTCAAAACCTCGCTGTTGCTTACTAGACTTTCCTGCGAAAAATATCAATTTCGCACAGAGTCAAGCACAACACCTATTTACATACTTTTATCTTGACTTTTTAAAGCCATCTTAAGACAAAAGGCACACTCTGGCGAGTTATTAAGCAAAAAATTAAGGACATGGGGTAAATCTTAATTTGCACTTTTTTCGACTTGAAGTCTAACTTCACATTATCAATGTCAATCGAAAGTGTGGGCTCAAGTGCAAAGTTAAACAACCAGCAATTTAAGTGGGCAGCCGTTAACATTTTCAATTAAAGTCACCCTAGAAAGCGTGAAAATGACAAAAGCTTCATCAAATAAATGTCAGAAAAGTGTTAGCCTAAGGAAATACTTGGTTTTTAAAAGCTGGCTGCGACTTTAACCAGACCAATATTTCCTTAAGGGGGCGGTGGTTCCTGAATTGACATATTCCCGATGAAAATGAGCCACACAGGACTTTTGAGTTTCTATTGACATTAGCCAATTTGTACCATCAGGTAGATTTAGCCTTTAACTTGCGAAAAAAAAATGTAATTTTTTTGTATAAATACACTCCTAAATACGAAACCCTTACGAGACGACTTATTCGAAACCGAAAAGCTATCTCCTCCGAGGTTTCATTTTGAAATAAACAGAAATTTTGACATAACCTGTATAATTAGTAACCGAAAGTAGCGTTTTTGTCGATAAGTGCTATATTTTTTTTAAGATATGCAAGAATTTGCACTGAAGTTTTTATCATTTTTATAATTATCCTCTTTTTAGATTTTGGATTGGCCGTCGTTTCTGGTCAAGACTTCCAAGAAAGTATGTGTGGAACTCCCTTATATATGGCACCAGAAATATTATGTCGCCACTCATATTCGTTACAATGTGACATTTGGAGGTAAACATCACATTGTAAAAATTTATCAAAAATTGGATAATCGCAATTTAAAATGTGATTGGTCTTGTAAAAAGCCTCTAATTGGTTCGAATTTAACGTGGGCCTGGGAGAGACAATAAACTGTTTTTTCAAATTTCCAATGTTAGAAATTATAAACAAGTTTCGATTAATCGATTGACTTGTTTATAACTAAACTTTATTTACAGTTACTAGAGTTAAACTATAAAAATGTAGGTGGAGAAACAGAAACCATACAGTTTGTCACATTTTTCCTTATATTCTTGGCTTTTTGCAGAAATATGATTGACACTGCCTGTAAATATGTGAAGCACCTACGCGTTTGTAAATTTAAGCGTTTTGATTGGTTTAGGTTAGCTCATTCAAAACGGTAAGAATATAAGCAAAAATGTGACATGCAGCATGCCACATGCTGTAATAATTTTTGTGTTAAAAAAATATCACTGTCAGATTATTCAAATTCATCATATATTGTTGATATGTACGTTGGGTGTAATTTGTTCTCGTCCAAGCTGTTAAATTCTGTGGGCACTGTATGTATTTTTTCATAATATCGGAAAACATACAAATAATAATTTGTTTAACCCTTGGAAGCACAGAAAAAAAAGTTCCTCGGAGGCACCAGAGCCTTTCAGGAGGCTCTACTTTGGGCGCTGTTTACATAAAACTCTTATGAGATCAAACTTCAATCTTTCCTAAATGATCAAGTTGAAGAGTTAAATTTTCGAAAAATTCAAATTCTACAAATTGTATTTCTAATTCTAGAAAAAAACGTTTAAAAAAAAAGTTTAATAAAACCACGTGATACTACCTCATGGTAGGCTCCAGGAAATTTATAATTATGATCTCAATAACTGGGTGGTGCTCTGTTCTACTTAATTATTTTGTCTGATTTACTATATCTGTTAAGGATAAAAAGATATTTTTAAATAAGTTCAAAATATTCATGAAAAAATCACGTTTTTTTGGAAAACATTGTTAGTTTTCTCGATTTAATGAAATTATTTGATGATTATTACAATATTAACTCCCGTAGTGGCCGACAATCTCTGGACCCGTAGTGTCTTTGCACCATCAATGGTGCAGCGCTTAAATTGAGCATTATAACCGAACATTCATTAT
>SCLH01000290.1:301053-311589 GCA_004367855.1 Oikopleura vanhoeffeni | reverse complement strand
TTGAAATATGTCATAGATAAATCCTTATTTCTCGAAAAATAAGATCACGTGACGTATTTGGAAAATATTATTATGTTCAAAACTCTTAAATTATGTGTTTATTGGCCCAAAAAATCTTTCGGCGTAATTTGATCACTATTTGCTTACTTTCATCAAAACCTTATTTCCTAATTTGAAGGTCACGTGATCATTTAAGGTCTTTGGTGTAATGGAGAAAAAGTCTTAAAAACTTCTAAAGAACCACTTCACTTTTTTCAAAAATTGTTTTAAGTAATTTTGAAAAAAAACAGTACTATTTTGGTCAACCTTATTTCTTGAATATACGGTCACGTGATCACTTTGGGGCTATGGTGTAATGGGAAAAAAGTCTTAGAATTTTTTTTTNTTTTTTTTTGGTCCCGCTCAAAGGCTTTTCTTGATGATTTAAATTTTTTTTGCAAAAAATAAGTACTGTAATACAGTAAAAATTTTCGAAAAAAAAACGCACAAACGTCAATTATTCAAATAGTCGATCGATCACTTTGTAAATTTTCATTCATACATGATTAAGGGTCCTAAATTGCGATTAAAGGCCCTTGCACCATTGATGGTACCACTCTGGCATGATTTTCACTAATAGAATATTTATTCAAAACATATTAATTTTTCCATACTGATATTGAAATAAGATATTTTGAAATTTAACTTATAAAAAAATATTTTCGCCCCAATACTTCCTGGAATGTAAATTTGTTTTTGCAAAATGGACTCAAAAAGACTTTCATAAAACTGGCTAATTTCAACTTTTTATTCAATTTTCATGTAAAAAATTATTTCATCAGAAGTTAAAATTAGACGAAAAATGGTTTTTCAATCAACTCGCCATAAAATTTGAACCTATAACCGAAAAAAAAATTTAAATATTGTTTTTAATCTGAATCACCGATTTTAAAATGTATTCAAAAGAAAAGTGTCTGCAAACATTTTTTGCACTATTTTAGATGATTGAAAGTGGCTTGAGCCTTTCAAACTTTTTCATAAATAAACATTTCTTAAGTTTGGGTATTATTGCTTATAAAATTATGACTGGAGTTTTCCCTTTCCTCACAAATATAGGCGAGAATGAATTAACTGAAGTGATAAAAGAAGGAAAATTCGATTACAGTAAAGAACATTTTATTGGGTATTCTGATCGGGCTATAAATCTTGTCAAAAATATGCTAAAAGTGGATCCAGCGATACGATTAACGGCGGGAGAAATTGAAGACAGCGCATGGGTTCAAGGTGAGAACATTCGACAGATAAAAATTTAGTAGATATTTCACATATTGGATTTTTTGAAAATTATATGATTTTCTTGATTTGTATTAGTATGTTAAACTTTTGCAGTATGTCCGTTTTTTCAAAGTTCCCTTGCGATTAGGAGATAAAGTAAGATTTTACACCTTGTTTCAAATCACAAGATAACTCTTGACGGACCAATCAAAAAATATATATAAATTAATTTTTTCCCTCAGAAAATCTTAGAAAATTCGCACTTATAGACTACATAACTTGTGCTGGATAGTCGGGTGCCAGCAATAATCACGGAATTCTAGTCCATGGCGCTAAATTACGACTGCACCCAAAACCCCGTTAACCCGTGTACTCAGGATTTCGAAACAACCCTGTACTCAGAAGTGTCAATCGGTAGCAACTTTGAAAAATCATAATTTATTTCCTCTACATGTCACGAAGTTTCAATTAGACTCATTTAAAAGTCAAAACACTTTTGCGAAAGATTGAATTACTTCTGAAGCAGGATTTTTAAAAAGCAGGATACATGAATTCATATGTTTTTCTCTGACGTTGCCATGAAATATTTACATCGCTTTGACATATAAATAACATTATAATTCTCTTTTAAGAATCGCCCTTTAGCCCCCACCTGCACGAGCGTGTTTCAGAACACAAAGACCAAAAATATTTTGAGGAAGTGTTATTTTGGCCGGCGGAATATCGGTACAGACCCCCGAATAGTTCCCCTTATTTTAATTTCAAGAATTTTGGTGATTTCTAGAAATTTCTCATCAGACCGGAAATGCATTATTTGATGCAATTTTTTGTTTAATGCAGTTAAAAACAGTACTGGAACAAGATAATGATCTACAAGGTAGCAAATTTTATGTGACAACGGCCCTCATTCTGAAAAATCAAGTAAATGGGTTTTGTATGCTCAAAATCGAAGTTAGTGCTCTAAATGGGCGTTTTAAAAAGTCAGTTCTGACCACTAGATGGCCAAAAACTTTTCTTTGTGCCTGGAATCGTTTTTTCTCGGGTCAACAACCCCGTGAGGTCAAAGAATTTGTAATCAACTACTGTAGTTTTCTCGTTAGTTTTACCGGTGCGCTCCCTAACTATGTGTGTGTTCTGAAAGACTATCGTGCAGGTTGGGTGGGACATCTCGTGCGGGTGGGGGTTAAATTAAAAAAAAATGTTTTTCGAGTTCAAAAACTCATTTTTTTTTCACTTTTGAGATTTCGTGTCAACCAAATGGCTATAATTCCCAAACCAGAGAAGTTAGAAAAATAATTTCACAACCAAAACATAGAAAATTGTCAAAAACTTAAGCATTTTCAATTTCATACAATTTTCGTGTATTTTACTATGAGATTGAGCTAAGTTAATGACCACTCTGTGCCCATCGGCACTGTCTGAGTACCGGGTTTAATGAAACCGGATTATTTTGATATGTTTTGAAGATCCTCTAACTTCATTTAAGATCGCGAAGGCAATGATAAGATGAATGTTCTTGATATGATGCGTGAGTTTCAAGCCGAGGAAGACGAGCGAGTTCTTCGCGGCGAAGACGAGAACGGTGAGAGCGAAACCAGTGCAATCACCGAGGCCGAATCTATCACCACAATTAACATCTAAAATGTCTACCAGACTTAAAATCTCCAAATTACAAACAAGCCCATACCATTTCCAGCTCTCTTCTTTATTCGTTGGCTAGAAGTCATGGGTAACCCGTCGACCGATCAGTGGTCAGTTTCACGCATTAATTCTCATTTATCAACATTTTCGAAATATGGAAAGCAATGAAGAACTTGCTGAGAACATAGAACCAAAACCATAATAATAATGTTTGCTTATTTTCGTACAACGCTATTTAAATAAAAATATTTTACAGTACAACAAAAATCCTTTAAAAACACGCTTTTAATCTCAATTAACTGTCATTTCATATTTTCAGCGAAGTACCAGTACTGGAATACTAAATACAATCATCCGAATTACGGATTCCGAGAGTTTTGCAACAAAAATTGTTTAAATATTTGTTAAAATATTCAAAAGTTAATAAAGTTTTTTTTATGCCCTACATTTTCTGCAGTAATTATGTCACAAAAATCCACCAAATCCATAATGATAACAATTTGTTTATGTTTTAAAAACACAAAACAACTCAAATAACAACAAAAAAATATTCAAAATTTTTTAGTTTTTTCGATTTTTTCTCGAAATTAAGTGGAAAAGGAACGTCTATTTCAATTTCACCACTAAAACTTATAAATATCGACTAAGCCAACTTCCGCTTCAGTGTTTTCCTGGCTTTCACTTTAGCCTACTTTCGAAATTGAAGCACATTTTTATCGGAAATTTTTTCACGTGACCTTGAGAAATTCATATTTTGTATTTGAGGTCGAAATTTGAAAAATAGGCTCGTCAGAAGTTTCTGTTTGTTTAGCACTAGCGTTTGCAAAAATTTGAACGAATTTTGAAATTTACCCTAGGAGGAGATAGATTTTTCGATGAATAATGTCCAAAAAACGGTGGTTTTCGGCACATTCTAGAAAAAGTATAGCAAAAATTGACAAAAACGCTCCTCAGAAGTTTTGTCTACTAATTTCACAAGTTATGTCAAAATTAACGGCACCTCGTCACGGTTTCATATCTAGGAGTGCACACCTACTTACCATTTATGGAACCCCACTTTCGCGAAAAAATGGTTTCCATAATTGGTTATGGGTTTCTATTAAAGGGGTTATGGGTTTCCATTACAGGGTTATGGGTTTCCATTACAGGGTTATGGGTTTCCATTACATGGTAATTTTTGGCAAAATTTGAAAAGTTGTTTTCAGCCGAAAAATTTAAAAAATTTTTTAAAAATTGAGATTTTTTTTCAAAATTACATGTTCAGGGATCAATTATAGGTAGGGTGCGCAGCGGGAATCCTACAGACTAAACTAACACTGTTGATAAACATTTATTTGCTATCGGGGGGTAATCGCCACCGAAAGAGACGATTCCGAGCAAAAAAAATTTTTTGGGCTATCTAGTGGTCAGAAAGTGAGTTTCAAAAACCCTCATTTTCAGCACTAATTTCGTTTTTGAGCATAATCAGCTCAATTTTTTAGTTTTCTTGTGACAAGGTTCGTACTCACATAAAATTTGCTATTTTCTGGAGATTCTATTTTGAAAGTAAGATAATAAGAAGCCAAACAAATTCTAGTTTTTGAATTTTTGATTACAGTGCGTAAAACTCTAGAATTTGTCACTTGAGTAGACCGGAAGTGATCGAAAATGAGCTCAAATGAAATTCCTGCTTTCACTGACTTCAAAACTGCCAATAAAGTTGCAAAGTTTTACCAAAATTTCAAAGTTAACTCGTAGACATGAATCTGTACCCAGACTCGATTTTAGCCAACTAGTTGACTCACTTTTAAATCGGCCATATTAGCAAAGTTTCATTATCAACATTCATTTTTCAATAGCTTTAAATAATATTCAGCCAATTTGCTATACAAATGAAATAACAAAATNGTGAAGGTTTGATTAGTGATACGTAGGACTGGGAAAATAAGTCAAAAATGCTCAAAGCATAAAACTAGAGAACTTGTCAGTAATGACTTTTTAACATGCAGGTAAAATTTGAAATTTTTTCGGTCCATTTTTTCACGTTTGGAAGATATGAAATTTACAGATCGCCATAGTTATGTTCGATTCGCAATTATTTAACCCCTGATGCGCCCGATATATAGAAACCTTCATGAGGCATTATAGCCGACTGGGTTGTATGGGGTCGGTACTACCGACTCGGTAGTAAAATGTATAAATGCAATATTTTCAAGTTACAACTACCTGAACCAAAAGTTCTAGAATTCAACATTTGACAAACTTCAAGCTAAATAATTTGAAATTAAGTTCAATCCAAATTTTTTTTTTGCGTCAAATAATAAGTTCTAAAATGCAACGGCAATCATGAAAAAAAACATTTTGGTTCAATTTTAAATGTTTAAATAATTCATATTTTGATTCGTTCATGCAAAAAATAGTTTTTATATCGTTTTGAAGCTGACAATCTTAATAATCTGATCAGGGAAAAAAAAAGAAATGTATGCTATAGAACTCTTGTCCTTGGCGGTTTAACTTTAAATGTAAAATGTTTACATTTTTACGTTTTATACATTTTTCTATCGACCCGTTTATAGATGATGCTCGTGAAAAGTGCATATCTTTCTTCTCGGAAATTAACGGTGTCAGGCGACTAAATAATTTTAATTTTAAGTCGCACCACGCATGAGTAATGCGTAGGTGCTAAATAAACGGCAGAGGAGTCTGCTGAGGTGTTAATGACGCATATAATGTTTTGAAGCGTATCTCCCGAACAATAATTCGTTTTTGCAATGGAAATCAGCTTACATAGGATTATAAATTGTCAATGAAATAAATGACAGTCTATTCTGGAAAGACTGAAATTCGGAAATTTATAAGATTAAAATTACCAGTTGAAAGTTTCTGTCTCAGTTGATTTTTTTTGTCAATTAAATCTAGACGTATTCTTGTAAAAGTACAGCATGTCACATTTCTGCTTGCGATCTTACATTTTTGCTTGAATTTTCGTAGAAATATGATTGTGTTAAACCGAAACATAAGCTGAAAATTCTGAGAATATCTGTTTTTAGGAACTTATCTATAATTTTAAATGTCATTCTTCGTTTTGATCTGAATTTGCGATTAAGAGTTTATTATCAAAAGTGATTTCTCTGAAAACTCGAAAATATAAACATTTATTGTTTCCGAATAATTTACTTTATGATTAATTAATTAAGGTCTGATGCAGGGATCGGCAAAACTGGATTGGATCGTTCCGATCGTCCCCTCCTCGATCCGATCCAATACGATTTTTTTTCTTCATGCCGATCCCTGGTCTGATGTCCCTTTATCACACTTTGCTTAGAATGCGTAGCCACGTCGATTTTTCTATGTAATTCTTCCATTGATTATCCAATCTGGCTACGCATTCTAAGCTAAGTGTGATAAAGGGATAATATCCCTGAGATATCTAAAACTTCTCCCGTTATACGCACTCAAAGTAGGGTTCCCGAATGGATCTTAATGCCTGAGAGGAATATTGATATTTTTATGGGTGAGGGCCCCTCACTGATTGGTTAAGAAAAAATAGAAAACTAGTCGCCTAATTTTTATATTTAACCCATTGTTCGATTTGCACCTGAAATGTTTTATTTTATCACGTTATTAAATTGGTATATTTTTGTAAGATTATAACAAAATATACTGTTTTTTAGAATTTTTGGTACAATCGTAGAATATCTTGAAGTTGTTATCCTTTCACTTGAACGGGTAATGCAATTACTTACCTCCAAGGTTCAGACTCACGAAGAAAATATTCCTTTTTTCTTAATTTTGTATTTTTATAATCGTGTTCTTTTTCGTACTTTTTTTTTAAATAATACGGTCAATGAACACTTACAAACTGACTACTTATCTTTGTGGCGAGATATAAACTTTACGCTTATCAGGTTCAAGATGGACTCGGACTTCGACCAGGTACTTTGCTTCAAATATTATGACAGTTATTATTACTTTACATCTGGTTTTGATCAATAATTTAAACGCGGCCTCTTTTTGGATACAAGAAGCGTTCAATTTCGTGCAAAAACTTGTTCTCATGTCATAAAATTACATTGACAGAAATCATTTTGTATTCGGAGAGAAGAGGCAATATTTGAATTAAGGCGGCGATATGGATTAAGGGCCCTCAGTTTACAGATCGTGACTATCGGAATGATAAAAACAACGTTGGATACTATCACCCAATTTAAACCCTGGATTGCAGAATAGGCCGATTTTATTGGTCAGATTTGAGCTGATCCACCGATCAAATTCTCGAATTCCGCATTTTCAAATAGTCACTTTCTGTCGGTTAATAAAAGCCCTTTATCCATACAACTTATCTATAATCATTGTACCAATGACTTTATTGTAAATCCGGATAAGATTTTGGATTTCTTGATCGATTCCCAATTCATCCCGAGGCACCCACGAATAATTTTTATAATGAAATCCCATTTAATTTCGATCTCATTTCAGGATTTTCAATCAGATATTTATATACTCCACATCAATTTCAAAACCTCATCCTGACCCGTTTATTTTGGCTGTTTTCCAAAAGATGTACTTCTGGAATGCTTTGGTTTAATTTTCAGAGATACAAAGATTTCACCTATACCTAGGCCTCCCGAGCAAAAAATCAGCTACCGGATAAAAAGGTCATATAAATCTGAAAACTTCAGACATTGTGTAGTTTTTGACGATAAAAATTTTTGCTAAAAATATTTTTTCGAGCGACCACTTGGTGGCGCTGTTTTGGGCGATCAAAGTTTTCTTTTCGAAACAAAAAAAAAGTACATCTTTTTTCGCAATTTTTACTAACTGTTTCGTGTACAACGTCAAATTCTGCTCCAGATTGACATCTCAAATTTACCCCAACGATTATTTGGTGTAACACCGGAAATAGAGGTGGCCGAAAACTCGAATTATTTCAAAAAACTGATTTATGGTGCTTAAAAGATGCGCAAGCATCAACTTTGTGGAAACGGTATTATCAACTATGGCTCTGAGATGACCACAGGTGGTGCTAGAGGCGATTCCATGATTTGGTGGTGTAAACAGCAGCACGGTATTTAGCATTTACAGTATAGCTCATTATAAGAAATAAATGAAAGTGACCATTAGATAGGAAATTTTATGAAGATTCATTTGAATTAATTTTTTCAAAATTTTTTNTTTTCGAAACAAAAAAAAAGTACATCTTTTTTCGCAATTTTTACTAACTGTTTCGTGTACAACGTAAAATTCTGCTCCAGATTGACATCTCAAATTTAATATACCCCAACGATTATTTGGTGTAACACCGGAAATAGAGGTCCCCGAAAACTCGAATTATTTCAAATAACTGATTTATGGTGCTTTAAAGATGCGCAACCATCAATTTTGTGGAAACGGTATTATCAACTATGGGTCTTAGATGACCACAGGTGGTGCTAGAGTCGATTCCATTATTTGGTGGTGTCAACAGCAGCACGGTATTTAGCATTTACAGTATAGCTCATTATAAGAAATAAATGAAAGTGAACATTAGATAGGAAATTTTTTGAAGATTCATTTGAATTAATTTTTTCAAAAAATTTTTCGAAATTTTACCGATCGCTCATTGGTTGAAAAATAAAAATGCTCAAAAGTCACTTTTGACCCCAGAAATGAAACCTCATGATTAAATAAGACTAAAAAACATATTTTGAAAATTTTTACATATCGGAAAATAGGTGCTAAGGGTAATCAAAATGACGAAAATTGACTATTTTAGCATAAACAAAAGTTTTTATAAGGAATTTGAGCAACATGTCAATATGAGAAATAAATGAAAGCCACCATTAAATAGGATATTTCCTGAAGGTTTATTTTTTCAGAAAATTTTTCAAAATTTTGCCGATCGCTGATTGGTTGAAAAATAAAAATGCTCAAAAGTCACTTTTGACCCCGGAAATGAAACCTCATGACTCAATTGGACTGGAAAACATATTTTTAAGTTTTTTTAAAAATCGGAAAATTGTTGTTAAGGGTAATCAAAATGACGAAAATTGTCAATTTTAGCATAAACAAAACTCTTTATTAAGAATTTGAGGAACATGTCAAAATAAGAAATAAATGAAAGCGACCATTAGATAGGAAATTTTTCTGAAGATTTATTTATCTATTTTTCAAAAAAAATTTCAAAATTTTGCCGATCGCTGATTGGTTGAAAAATTAAAATGCTCAAAAGTCATTTATGACCCCAGAAATGAAACCGCATGATTAATTAAGACTAGAAACCATATTTTTATTTTGTTTCTTAAATCAACAAAATCAACAGGGTACTCATAATGACGAAAATTATTGATTTTATTTTTATTTATTGTTGGTTTTATTGTTGTTAACCCCTACCTGCACGAGCGTGTTTCAGAACACAGAGACCAAGAATATTTTGGGAAAGTGTCATTTCGGCCGGCGGAATATCGGAAATGACCCCCGATAGTTCCCCTTATTTAAATTTCAAGAATTTTGGTGAGTTCTAGAAATTTCTCATCAGACCGGAAATGCATTATTTGGATGCAATTGTTTGTTGAATGCAGTTAAAACAGTACTGGAACAAAATAATGATCTACAAGGTAGCAAATTTTATTTTGACAACGGCCCTAATTCTGAAAAATCAAGTAAATGGAGTTTTGTATGCTCAAAATCGGAGTCAGTTATCTAATTGGGCGTTTTAAAAAGTCAGTTTCTTACCACTAGATGGCCAAAAAAAAATTGGAGCCCGGAATTGTTTTTTTTTGGTAAACAACCCCCGTGAGGTCAAATAATTTGTATCAAATACTGTAGTTCTCTCGTTAGTTTTACCGGGCGCTCCCTAACTATGTGTGTGTTCTGAAACACTTTCGTGCAGGTGGGGGGGAGAACATCTCGTGCAGGTTGGGGTTAAGTTCAGATTTGTTTTAGAGTGATAATTCCATTCCAATTTGGACAAACATAGCATCACTTTGTATCTCAGTTCGAATGTGTTGTATTTTACATTTGGCTCAGGAATATACGCGGGCGTATGATCTGTTTGCCAAAATTTGGATTTATCAAACCATCGTTTAACGTGACAGTTAAAAAGAACCATCATGCATTTTTCATGACTATCACATACAGCCAGATAAGGAGTCATTTCAGGATAATCTGAACATTCAGGAATAGGAATCGAAACGGTCGGAATAAACGTTGTCGGAATAGACGTTGTCGGAATAGACGTTTTCGGAATAGATGTTGTCGGAATAGACGTTGTCGGAATAGATGTTGTCGGAATACATGTTGTCGCAATACATGATGTCGGAATACATGTTGTGGACAATTTTGGAGGACATTCTTGGCATTCATTTTCGAATATATAACTTGTATAATTATACTCTGGGCATTCATAGTCAGGCATTAAATCGGTTACATCAAAATAGTCATCAAAGTCCTTGTGCTTTTTTTGTTTGAAAAACGTTTTCGGTAGTTTTTGCCAATTTTTCGTCATCCACTTACCAAACAAAGGGCCCATTAATTTCACAAAATAATTTGCTATGAAAAGGCTTTGCTCGAGCAATAAAATTGCTTTGTCTAGTTTCGCTTCTATTCTACCAAATAAAAACTCCATTATTTGGTTAAGGACCTCTGGATCAATAGTAAGTTCGACCTCAACCCCCAAAGTGA
>SCLH01000290.1:268829-280510 GCA_004367855.1 Oikopleura vanhoeffeni | reverse complement strand
GTAAACCGCTGTATTGAATCAACAAACAATTCTGATTCATTGTGAGAAAACCCAATACAGGGGGGCAATAGCTCCGGCCCAATATTGCCGAATGTGCTGATATTGCCGAATTTAACCTACGCAAAATAAACATTTTTAGCTAAAATTATTCCTGTTCCCATATTGCCAAAAGTGCCCAATATTGCCGAAATCGCGGATTTTTTTCGAGATTTATATTTCAAATTACTTAGTATGCGTCATGAATGACGTCACTTCCAAGATTATATTTCCCAAATTTACTCTAATCAACTTTGAGTTGATTGCGTTTGATGGAGAATTACATTCTAGCATTTTGGTGATTCACCTATCGTGAAACTCCTTATAAAATTGAAAAATTGTTTGGCATATTACGTCATTACAAAAGCCTACGGGTTTTTATTTTTTGAACGAAAATAATAATTTTTGTTCACATATTGCCGAAAGTGCCCAATATTGCCGAATGTGCCAATATTGCCGGTTTTTTTTGCCAAAAAACTTTCGGCAATATTGGGCCCCCCCCTCTGTAATTTGTTTGTTCGAAACAAATAAAAATATCTTATAGAGTCCCCGCGCCCCCTAGTTAGTGCTCGCTCTGGCGAAAAGTGGAGATGAAAAAATTATTGAATGGTTGATTAAACGACTCCTATTCATCCCACAGCTAACAGATTAACACCATTGAATTGGTAATTATGAGTTTATTTGATAAAAGGTCCATAAATGATTAAACGAGATTTCAAAATTGAATTTATTTTGAGGTGTTTCATGCTGTTGGTAACCTCCTTAACCAATAAAACGCAATTCCACCAATTTTGCATTTTTCGGTGTTTTACGATAACTACCAGAAAGATCGAAAGTTAAGTATTTTGACACCCCATAATTTCAATTTCTAGCGCTAAATCAATACCTTTTTTTACGGGAAGAAATCAAATATTTATCTTTCGATGTGTTTTGGCTAATCTTCGATCCGAAAATTCGAGGCAAAATATAAAAAAAATGAGATAAGCTTGGTTTAAGTGAACTTACCAGGTTTTTTTTAAATATTTCATCTAGAAATTGTCGTTCAAGGAAACACACATTAATGTAAGCAGCATATTTTGCAGATCATTATATTGAATAGTAACTCTTGAAGACTCGACTTCAGTTATATTGATTACGAGGCCCTCTGGTCGTTTTTTGCCACCTTTGCAGCCAAAGTTGTTATATGATTCGGTGTTTGAAAACGACTCATCCGATTAAATTTTTTGATAGCTCAAACTGAGCACAAATATCTAGTGAATAATAAAATAATAATAAATTGGACAAAATCGGACTATTTTTCTGAAATAACTGAAATTTTTTAATTATTGATTTTTCTTAAAAAAAAATGGAAACAATGGCCTGATTCGGACCCTTTTATTTTAATTAATTTTTCTTGAAATATTTGTTCTCAGTTTGAGCTATCTAAGAACTCAATCGGATGTGTAAAGCGCTGAAATTGACATCATAATTATTAACCAATTACAGTATTTTGAAAAAATATGGTATTATTTGATATCCTTCTATCACGAATTTCCTTAATAAGGTAGCGGTTGTACGTTTTCAAGAGTACTTTGAGGCGTAACAATAGCACGACATTGCTAGGGAACACTCAGAAAGCATAAAATTATTAAAAACAAAACAAAAATCCAAAACAAATTTCGAAATTTTCATTTTTTGAGAATTTTTCAGAGCAATTTTTTTTCTTGAACATTAAAACCTAATTTTCGACCAGAAAAACTCTGAAATCAAAAAGCTGTAATAATATTTTCTTCTCGGCATCACCCACGCTTTAATTTGATGGTACTTTCGACTAAATCCAACGACTTTTATTTTCAAGTTTTCACTTCCGGTTAACTAAAATGCGATTCTCTAAAATTTAACAAATAATTTTAAAAATTGAACCATCAAAATAACAGAAAATATTTCTCCTTATTTCCCAAATTTATACTGCATTCTGAAATGTAACTTAGGGGAACAGGTTAGAAAAAGGGAACCATCTCCAGACTTTTTCCATTCCTCTTACCTTCCCCTAGCTGTCCATCCCCTCGTCCCCCCCACCCTCTTGAAAATCGTTCCCTTCCCTTCCCGGGGATGGACCGAAAAGGGAAAGGCTTACGTAGTGATCTCCCGTAGATTTACTTGGAAATAATTAACACTCGATCACGCCAGGCTTTAAAACCAGCCCGAAATACTTGCTCTCTTTTGCTCCCGCACAGAACCGCCCTAAACATTTTCGAGCCAAAAATAAAAACCGTGCAGAGTTGTCCGCATCCGCATTTTTAAGAACTATTCAACCTTGCACCATGAATTTCGACCAAATTTAAGACCAGAAAGTTTGGCCTTAGATTTAATTGACCTCATGAAGTACAAAGATTAAGGAAACCCATGATGCTCTGATGGAAACCGATTACCATTTGTGGAAACAATTTGTGAAAAACAAGGAATTACCATTTTCGGAAATTTTTTTTGAAAAACAAGGTATGTTTGACAAAAATAAAATTTGTTTTTGATGCTTTATTCGATCAAATTTGTGGGTTCCGACTGCACATTGTTCTCTGCACATGTAATTTAAAAAATATGATCTTGATAGCCATCTTTCCAATA
The DNA here is from genome assembly GCA_004367855.1 of Oikopleura vanhoeffeni. Taxonomy (NCBI): domain Eukaryota; kingdom Metazoa; phylum Chordata; class Appendicularia; order Copelata; family Oikopleuridae; genus Oikopleura; species Oikopleura vanhoeffeni. The sequence goes on along the minus strand of SCLH01000290.1, from coordinate 277,870 downwards.
TTTTTTTCTTAACTTATGATAAATGTCAAATGTTTTTGGTTAAAAACTGGGAAATGTTTTTTTGAAAAATAACCTCCAAGTGGGCTTTTTATACATTTCACTATCTGCCCGTAATTCACAGTCTAAAATAAATAGCTTATAACTTTTCTGATCAGTTTTAAATCTAAAGTGTTTCGAAACAAAAATAAAAAGTGACCAAAGAAACTTTGTGTGCCCAAACAAGCGTTTTCATCAGGTTTTGGAATCGAAAGATTATTTTCCCTTCCATCAGTTTCACACAAAACAATGGCGCGAACGCTTTTTGAAAAATCTGTCATGAGACACTCTGCAAAATTTTTAACCTCCGTAGAAACTTTAATGAAGTAGCATTTGGCGGCGGTTTCTTTATATGATAGTATAATATCAGACGGTATTATATTCCCTCATAACAGATATTTCAAGATAAAAATTCTTCGCCTCAGCTTACATTTTGTTAACAAATGAGTACAAAATGTTAATTTTTCCTGCGAATAAATATACCACGTGCTATAGCATGCTATTTAAGTGAGTTATATATCTAAAAACTTATTTTAAATATATTCGAAGCTTATTCCAAAAACTCCCCAAAAAAATAATTCCCAAAACTCCCAAAATAATTCCCAAAAACTCCTTCATCCCCAGCCTCTCAAATCTTCATCGCTTTCCTTCCCCTTGGCCTCTCTGAATTTCCGTTCCCTTCCATTCCCGAGGAAGGGAAGACGGAATGGATTCCTTCGCCTTTTCTTCCCTTTTCCTAGCCTGTAGGAGAAGTAGTACTTTGAAGAGCGAAGACCTTGAAATTAGGCGGTTTTTATAAGTGTTTCCGTGGTTCATGCCAAGTTTGAGTGAAATCGTATGCCAGGTCTAAGAAGAGTAGAACTTTGAAATTTTGATAAGGTGTTTAGAACTCGCAGCATGGTGGTCACCAGGGTCGGCCAAAAATTATTAAGATTTATCATTTTTGACACTAACCACTTGGTTAACCGCGGTTAAACACGAGTCCCTCAGCTTCTTTCAAAGAAACAAGGATCCTAGAGCTTATATCGGAAAGTTTTCAGATTTGGTGAGAATTGAGAAAATTGTCTGAATTTTAGCGAATGGGTTCTTTTTTTTCGATTTTTGCCTCACGGGTCAGCAATCTGGTTAAATGTGTCGAAAAAGGGTGCTTTTTTGACGTTTTGGTAAAAGGCTTTTTCTGTAGAGATCAGATTAACACAGCATTCAACATTACTCTTCCGCATACAACGAGTATCTTATGACTTAACTCTATCAACTTTAAGCTACTTAGAAACTGTTTTATAGCATTATGTCGTTCAATCTTTTCCAAACCAAAATTTATGACCAGAACCATGACTTTTTAAACTCGGTATGCAGCGTGAAATCAGAAACAAGCTGTTTTAGAATCTCTTTCTATATCTTCATTTTTAATGGAGTGCAACGACATATCAAGTGTTCGTTCATGAACTTCATCATCACTTAATATAGATTCTTCCAAATCCTGTTAATTTTCATGATAAGTAAAAAAAGGATTAAGGAATCCATACATTTGTTGTGTTAATTTATAATAATTTTGTTAACTACTGAATCAATTGTTTCGAATTTATTTTATCCATTTATTAATGAATTTAACGCTTGATTTTTTATTTTATGTTGTATTCCAGAAAGGCTTTTAATTTCCGAAGAACTAGACGGTATATCAATTTAATTTGGTTATTCTGCTAGTTTTAGATATATAGTTTTACTAAAAAAAGTATTAGTACACATTTTATATACTTTGGTGAAGTTCAATGTTTTAATTCACTTTCAATTTGTTTTATAAAAGAAAATCTATTCAAATCTTGGATAGATTCGCAAGTCCAATTTGAATATGTATTTTTTTAAAAGTCAACAGGTAAATTGTTGGTTCTTCTCAAAAAAAAAGGTTCATGCCATTTCGTCATTTTTTAAATACTGTCGTGAAAAGACACTAAAACGTCCGCTTAGACAAATCTGAAAATGCGTAGGTGGTGCTATTGTTGACATAACTCGTGAGCAAAACCGACAAACATTGATAGCATTGTGTCTTTCGTCTTTATTTTCATCTCTTTCTCACAAATAGAAGTATTTTTTATGCATTTGGTAATTTTTTTTCTCATTTTTTTTGATGAAATGAACTCAGAACGTTAAAAAGTATACAATTTTTAAAAAATATCGTGAAAGTAATCGTCTAAAAAATAATAACTAACTACAAGTTTTACTCCCATTTTAGTCACCATTAATTGGTCTTGTGAAGCTAGCTGTGCGGTAGTTTGGGAATAAATCTTACTAGTTGATCTGAAAAGGGCCGGAATATTTATGTGAATGTATTCGAACAATCATTTAACTCTCATAGTTATATTTATTTCTTTTTACAGCTCTAAAAAAGTATATTTTGTTCAATTTTATACATCATTCCGAAAGTTTTATATTTTCGTACTGCGCTCTTTTTGTATTTCTTTTTTCTCCATTTTTTTTGCCGGGTGTCTATATAATTTTGATCGCTCATTTTTTTGGCTGTTGGATGCACAAATTCGTTTTGAGTTATCTTGCTTTGTTAAAAATGGCATGGGGACAAAGGGTGGGGTGACCTAAAAAAAAGCTACCTTAGGGTTTTTTTACAAAAATAATGCAATAACAGTAGAATGTGACGAACAATTATACACGTATTAATGGAACTGACATTAAAACCTACGATTAAAAATTTTTTTGATTGAAAATTTTTTTGTCTAAAAACTTAAATAAGGCCGACTAATTTGGAGCAGTAAAGTTATCCCATCCGAAACGTGCTACATATAGCTGTAGAAGTGTAATATTTTACATAAAAAACATCTCCAGAATCAAAAAAATTAACATTTTTCGATTTCAAAAGCCGTACTTTCACGGATGATCCAGATTGGTTGTTTATTCTGGTTGTTTTTTGGAAATGATTGGAATAAAAAAAAGAAAGACTTACTAAAGCATGTCCTTCGAGCATCAGCCACCTTATCCTCTCCTTGTCGAAGATCTCCTCCCTAAACCCATCTTCGTATTGTAAATGCAGTCTGTCTGCGGATCGATGCAATATTATTCTCCGCATATCACTTCGATCCCCACCGCTCATGCTCTATGACGACTGAAATCTCTAGATAGATCGATTAGTCCGATGGTGAAGTTGTTAAGTCAAAAATATTTGAGTGATTTGAAATTTGAATAAGATTATTAAAAACATATTAGTTTCACCACCCTCGATAAGGTTCATAATAATGACTAATAATAAATGACTCAAATATAATAAAAATTAAGNTATAATGGATAGGATTATTTTACACATAGAAATCGTTAAAATAATAAAATAAAAAAACTCTGACAAATTTAAAAGTCGGGGATTGTTATCTCTGTAATGAAATATTCAAAAAAGATTTTTTTAAAAAAAGTAAGTCTTTGAAAACCCGGGGGATTTCATATCTGTTAAAACTCTTGAGAATGAAGGATTTCGCCAAATCTCCACAATTTATATTGTAGATTTATCCAATCAGATTCATTAAAAGTATGTCACGTTAACAGTAATGTGAACAAAAATTGGAATTTTTTGGGATTCATAGACATAAACATAAAAATAATCCGTAAAAGATGCAGCAATTTAGATGGTAGCGATATAGAATTTCTATGAAAATGAGAATTATAAGATTATCGATCACATAAAACAAGGACCTTTTTTGGAAACAAGTTCCGAATATGTTCAAAATAAGCCATAATCATATTTAATATATAAACTATAAAAATGTATTTCATCCATTTACTGCCTGTATAAGTTCTTACAACAAAAGCCATTCTGTGCCCATAGAATGCGAATAAATCATAATAATAATAATAATAATGCTCATGGCACCCGCACTGACGCTCATAGCATGAATCCGGCAAGTTCAAGGGAGTAGAGGAAGTTGTCGCAGCTGGCTGGCTGGCAACATAGAGTCAGGCATTGACTCGTCTAGCAGTAAAGAATCAGCCAGCTTGTAATCTTTCAACCATTGCTGGATCTTTACGACGTTAATAACAAGTATTAATGTTCTAAGGATTCAAACGCTTTTCTACGATATTATTTAAAATTATTTATCTAGTTTCAGTTGTAGAATAAATGATATGATACTCATCTGTAGTGGAGGCAGTTGGTTATATTATATAACTTATATAGCCTTGAGCTGTCGACCGCATGCTTCAACTTTGGAGAGGTGTGAATTTGTAATGTGATGCATAATTAAAGTTCAAAAGGTAGGGTGAGAAGTTTATGTTAAAGAGGGTTTGAAGCGTGCCAAAGTCACTTGTCAAATCCTTGAATGAGAGAGATCATCGTCTATTGGTAAAAATCTCAATATATTGAAAACAAAGTCAATAATGATTGCAACCTACAACACTTAGTTTTCAAATGTTTCTCTAAAGTTTTATTCAAAATTTGCATTTTTTATATAAAATAGTCGTTTCCAGATAAATGGTACGTTTTTAGATTGACAATTATCTTCTATTTAGCATTGTATTACTTTATAATCTCACTTCAGACACCAGTGAAAACAATTTCAGCGCTGCCCTTATTTTTTGTTACTTCTAGTTTTGCTCAAATCAAATTTATGCGCTTAATCTTGGAAGGTCATTTTCGACATATCTTGTAAAGAAGTTACCGCATTAAAAATTTTTTCAATTTCCTTGTCATTATTATGAGATTAAACTTCTTTTCTTGAGTTTATTTTGCGTGATTATTTACCAGCAACGTATTTTCTATCTATGAGGTTTCGGCTGCAGGCAAGTTTTCAACTGTATCACACCCTGTATATGTGCTATTCTAGATAGGTTCATCTTCTAAATCATTCTTTTCTGTGTGACTTACCAATTACTTTTTTCAACCTAAGTGGAGCTTGAAAATGAAGATTATATCTATAGCGTGTTCAAATTCCACTGATGTTGTCTAAGTGACTGTCTTGGGTATGATAATAGGCAAGGGTGCTCGATATTGGAAACGCCAAATTTGATTGGTGCGTAATCACTAACACAATCACTTAGACAACATCAGTGGGATTAGAACACGCGCTATAGATATAACCCTTATTTTCAAGATCCACTTATGTTGGAAAAAGGATATATACAAATTGTATATAATACACTGCACCAAATAAAATCTTATATTTACTAGTGTTGAAAGGTAAAACACAAATGAAAAGTTGTTATTGTGCAAAATTACAAGCTGGATATTCTGCGTTAAATAGAGTCTTTTTTGTTGAAAATTAAATCACAAAGCGGAACTTGTTATTATGCGCGGTAAGTTTTTGTATGGGAATATACAAATGACGCAGGCATAATTTAAAAGCTGCAGCTAGGTTTTTATTTTAGGCGGTCTTTTTATTAGTTACCAATTTGATACTTATTTCAGTGGATATATAAACAAATCTTTTCGAGTTGTCACAAAGAAAGCGGTTAAGTTTTCACAACTGATAAGGTTTTTCAGTAACCGCGTTTTGAGTCACTAAACAGACAGGATTTATGTGAGACTGTAATACCGTTAAAGTGTAAGCAAGTTCATCGACATATACTACTGTATATGTGTTATGAAATATATTCACACTGATAATATAATACAATGCAGTTGAAGTAAAATGGCTTTGAAATAGGAAGTTTCTTTCTTTAAGATTCGTAGATATTTTTACCAACAAATGAACGCGTTTCATTATCTCCTAGCCTATTGAGAAAGTAAAAAATCATGGTTTTTCCTATTTAATTTTCTTTATTTTTTGGCGCATAATTGGTCATTATGAGTGATATTTTTTCTCTTTTTTCCGTGTTTAACACTTGTTGAATTCAATTTTCAAAGCATTTTATATCATTTTAAAAAATCACGCCTTTTGAGCCCGCTAATTGGTCAAACATTTGCCCTATCTTGCTGAAGATGACTTATTATTTAAAATGAATACCTTTTACCAAAAAACTCCAACTTGATGGTACAAAAACGGTTCATTATTGTTGCGTGTATTTTGTGGCAAAAAACAGAATGAGCTAGAATTAATATCGCTCGTTTACTACCAGCACCGACAGCTCCTCAAGTCTCTAGATAACTTTTTTGTTAACAAGAAAAGGTTATGACGTTGCTTCGTAACGTTGTTTGTCAGGACAAGTCTGATTCTAGATAGAAATATTTGTGATTCAGAGGCTTGGAAATTCCAAGTTTGAATGTGCCTGCTTAATTTGTCCGCAGAAAAACAGTTCTACGGGATATTTCTCTCTTGCTCTCAATATAAAGTCTCTTTTTTAATGAAAATTGCCAAAAAATAATTGAAGTAAAAAAGGGTTATTTTTTTAAAAAACTATGTCAGTTGTCGTTGACATTTTCTGATGATCTGTTTTTTGTGGTAGCATTTTCACTTTTGGTTTGGTTTACCGCAGGTGTTTGCACAATAATTTAAATCATATCCTATATAGACTTATAGTTCCATAAACGATGAGTTGGGTGTTGGTTTTTTGAGAGGGAGCAACGTGTAAGCGACGTAAGAGAGTAGAGCGTAAGAGAGTAGAGCGAAGGAGAGAAGGGAATAGGTTGGCATCTCTCCCAAAAAACCGAGTATATTACCTTTATCAACTTAGAAAATGTATCTAAAAGGATTATTACATTAAAATTGAACACCAATTCAACTATTAAGTTTACAAACTGATCACAAATTCATTTCCAGATATTATCACACTTAAATTGAACACTAATTTATCTATTAAGTTCACAACAACGATAAAAGATTGGTATAATAGGCCTCTACTTTCGCGTTTGACCAACTTCCGACCAATGAGAGCACCGGATAATAAATCAAAAAACTTTCAACTGCTAATTTTTTGAAAAACTTAAAACCCCTTTATGGAGTTTAAATTTTATCAATTTTATTAACGAGTTATTTTGACAAAGTTTGATACATTTCTGTTTTCAAGAAAAAATTGCATTGTTCTGGCTATTCACCCTCCCACATTATACTTATGGTGGTCATAAGTGCGGGTTATATACAACAATGTCGACAACAATCTGTTATGACATAAATGATAAAATTGAGGGGGCTCACAGAAAATGCCAGTGAACTTGGCAGGCGATATTATCTCATTTAAAAATATTCGATAATTATGACAGTTGTCACAATTTGTCAGCCTTCAGAATCTTGTACTTTAGTAAACGCCGTGACGCATATCAGTCATATTTTGGCTCAAACAGTATTTTATGCTGTTTGAGATTTGATATTCAGAATAAAAAATTAAATTTTTCAGAGCAAAATCGAGTAATATCGAGAAACTTTATTTCAAAAAAAAATGGATTAGGGGCCCTCCCCCGACAGATCACAACTATTTACAAGATGCAAACAACTGGGAATCCCTGCACGAAATCCTAAATTTTAGAATAAACCAATGAAATCGAGTAAAATTTTGGCGGCCACCTAATCATAGTATCAACTTTTGAATAGTTTAAATACTCACGATCTGCCGGTCAAGGGGCCCTTGATCCATATACGTATTGCCCTTTCATAAATTTCAACTTAGTGTTTGTACAGAAAAAAATTTCAGGTACATTAACTAAATCCTATTTGAGGTTGCAAAAATGGCAGTGAGATGTTGTCCGTGACGATTCTCAAGAACACGCTTGTCTCCCAAGTTTCTTAAATTAAGGCCGATTCAACACTTGTCTTTTTTTCAAAATTTCGGCCAATAAATTTTTTCAATTTTACACAAAAAGTACCTTAGCATTATTGCATACATATCATTTAATTCAAATGCTGAGAAGCTACATTGTTATCTGCATATCACCTGAGTTTTCAGTTCAATGTCACCGGTTATTCAAATTTCGAATATTTAAAAAAAAATCATTTGTCTGTTATGACATAACTGATAAGGCCTTGCTCACAGAAAAATTTTCAACTTTGTCGTTAATTTTATTCATACGAGATAGATTGCAAAACTATGACAGTGCTTACGCTTGCGAATCTTTCACTTCGTTTTAAGGGAGTATCGTACGTGTCAGTTTTCTATAAATATCATGTCATGCTCGGCAAGAGATTGACTCACCAAGACTTTCATGAATGTTTTGTTGTTGTAGTGGTTATAAATTCTTAAGGGGTGTTTATAATACTAAATGTTCACTAGTGAATAGTTTTATTTATTAAATACTGTGGTGTGCGTCTGATAAGGACAATATGAAACCAAAACTTTAGGATATATCTATTACAGTACTTGCTGGGGCTTTTATGCCACTTTTTCAGCAAAAAATTTTATATAATTCGGCGTTTGAAACCGACTTATCCGATTGAGTTCTTAGATAGCTCAAATCGAGCACAACTATTAACTCCCGTAGTGGCCGACAATTTCTGGACCCGTAGTGTCTTTGCGCCATCGATGGCGCAGCGCTTGAATTGAGCATTATAACCGAACATTCATTATCAACATATATTTTTTCAATAATAGTCATATTATTCAAAGAATTTTCTACAGTCCTATAAAAACAATTTGTTAAAAATTTTATAAAAAGTTATCAAATGTGAATAAAAAAATTAAAAACTCTCTCATTTTTGCCGATTCTCAGAAACAAGTGCATAAATAACACNAAATTATTTAAGTATAAAATATTTTAATTTTGAGATGAAAAAACCATTAATTTATGTTTATAAGTTTATGCTTAGTTAGTTATTCATTCAGTTATTATTGTCCCATAATCAAATAGTATTTCGATAATGTGGTCGGTGAAAGTCTATTAAAAAAATTTATCACATGAATTAAAATTTCTTTATCCTAAATTTGATACTAATTTCTTTTGTCTCGAGGACCAATAGGCTATTGGCAATAGTCTATGACACTCTAGACAAAAGTTAAAGAATTTTAACTCAAACGATTTAATCGAAAGCTACAGTCGATTATTGAAAAAGTTTTTCTCTGAGGGAAAATAAAGAAAAGTTATTATTTTCTGACTTAGCTTTTTAAGGGGATGGAATAGGCAAAATTTTTGAATTATGATAGATAGC
>SCLH01000290.1:250791-266767 GCA_004367855.1 Oikopleura vanhoeffeni | reverse complement strand
AAGAATTTAAATTTTTTCGAAAAACTATGTTTGAAATAATTTTTCAAATTCTAAAACTTTTTGAAATTTAAATATTTTCGCTAAAAAAATAATTATCTCTATTATTAAAAATTTTATGAAAATGAAGCTGAACCAACAAATTTTCCAGATTTAATTTTGACTATTTTTTCTGAAAATATGGACAATTTGAAGTTGACTGGTAGTATTTGTACCTCCATACTTAGCCAGGAACCTACTTTTTCATCATTTTTTATTTATTTATTTTTTTTATTCATTTATTATCGCCAAAAATTTTTTGATTTTGAAAAATCTAAGGACAGCTCTCGAAAAGAAAAAAACATAAAAATTTAGGTGTCGATAGTACACGCCCTCCGTGGAGTCATCAGCTGTTAATTCATGTATGTTCCAATTTTGTGACTAAAAAATCCATGAAAAATAGGCTTTTCCGCGAGCTTCTTACAATCAGCTCAAAAAATCAATTTTTGCGTTTTCTAAAGCGAATTTATTTCGAATTTTTCAAAACGATAGTACACAACCTGCGTGCGTTTCTTGTGGTTCATTAAATCGAAAAATAATTTTTCTACCGCCAAAACTCACAAAAAAATACGCTTTAGCTACAAAATATGACTCTACTTTGACGTTCGTTTCTGATTGGTCAAGCAATCAGTGATCCTTGANAATTAAATAGGTGAATAGGTGTTTTTCAACTTAATAGATAAATGAGTGTTCATTTTGACAGTTATAAGTATTGAAATTGTGACTAGTGTTTGTAAACTCAATGAATAAACTGATGTCAAACTTTAAAATAATAAGTTTCAACAATTTGTATTAGGTTTTGTCAACTTAATGGACAAATAAGTGTTCAATTTTATAGTGATAATCCTCAACATAAATTTTCTGAGTTGGTAGAGAGAATGTGCTCAGTTATGTTGGAGAGGTGCCAACCTGATTCTGTTCTCTCCTTCGCTCTACTCTCTTACGCTCACACGTTGCTCCTTCTCAAAACCCCACCTACCCAACTCATCGTTTATGGAACTATTAGTCTAAATAGCATATGTGTTTGAAAATTGTGACTAAAAAATTCAGGGAGAAATAGGCTTTTCCGCGAGCCTCTTAAAATCAGCTCAAAAAGTCGTTTTTTGCTTTTTCTAGAGCGAATTTATTTCGAATTTTGAAAAACGATAGTTAACAGACCTCGTGCGTTTCTGTGGAGCAAAAATTTTCTCTACAACCCAAACTCACGCGAATAAGATAGGCTTTTGCTACAAATATGACTCTATTTTTACACGTCTTGATTGTCGGCAATCAGTGATTCTTTAATTATGATCGGGATCTGAGACTTAGGATCAATTCATCACGCAGGTTAATCCATTTGAGTTCAGCTCAATGTATAGTTTCTCCCGATTTCCCTCAAACATTAACGCATTTCCTTTAGGACTACGTATAGACCCAAAACGGAATGGTGGAAACGCTAAGGATTACACTTAAGAGGATTGTGGGTGTTTTCACAATGTGCTGAGAAAAAAATAAGCTTTTTAAACTCAAATATCTTTTTGAGATGAGTGAACGTTTATTTTTTCAATTGTATTGTATTCCGTAAACTTTGAGAAGTCAAAAATTTATCATTTTTTAGAATTATTATATCAACATTCAACCTTAAATCATAAAACCTTAATGCTGCTTTTTTTTTATTGAGCACTGTATTCACGTATAATCACATAATGCCGTAATTTGATCATGAAAAAAATTCTCCACAAATCCCTTAAAAATATTATATAAATTATCTAATTCGCCAAAATTATTTTAACATCTCTGCTATTTAAGGAGTACTGTGTCCTGCAGTTAAAGGCCCTAAAACAGGTTTTTCAGCGCGCCTCAATGAAGTACTAGAAACAAGCACGAACATATTATTTTCGTTGGGATAATTGACATAATCTTGCCTTTACAAAACAATCGAAGGCTCTGATTTGGCCGACCAATCTCAGGAATGACTTCAAAAGTGGAACTATTTTCACTTCAAAAGCCTACTTCTCCCTGAGTTTTGAAGATAGAGAATACTTTTATAGCTTTTATTATTCACAAAGAACGTGAGCAGAACCCCGAGTTCCGTTTAACTCAAAAAACTTCATCCGGCGCTTAAATGAGCAAAAAACTGTTTTTTGGCCTTATTTTGAGTGCCACGGGGAAAATACTACTCTCCGGGATATTTTGACGGCAAAAGCCTAACTGTATGTACATCCTTAGGATACGCGCAAAACCCCAAGTTCGACAATTTGCCATTTGTATCTCTCTTTTTTGAAAGCAATTCAATTCAGAAATTCCAAATTGAATAAATTGAAAGAATATTTTCTCAAATCGCGAAAAAATATCATGACAATTGAAAATAAAAAGACTCTCTCTATCAACTATATTTTTTCCATATTTTCAGAAAAAATTTTAAAGATAATCTAGAATTTCATGTCCAGAGTCTCCTAACATGCGACCAGTACTCCCTTAATAGCAATGCTATAGTTAAATATAGGCAAAATGTAGAATTCTTTACAAAACGGAATATTTTTCACGAACGCTGCATGCGATTTTTTTTCTCTTTTTCAGATAATCTTCGTAAATCTCTAAGCTAAATGTTTAACTAACAAAATCATAATAATTTTTGTCAGAATTCTCGCAATCACTATTTTATGCAGATACTGCGCGTTATTATTACATTGATTAGGCTCAAATTAAAATATTAAAAAAGGAGCAAAATTCTTAACAATTATAATATTGAAATACTTTTATTTTGTGGAACTGTTTTCCTGTGATTATTATTCTTCGTAATTTGAGACTATCCTATGTCTAGAACTGTAAATAAATTGATTATTTTTGCAAGCAAATCCGATATTCTAGAATTAATTATTCGACAGTTATAAACTTTTTTTTTGCTTGCAGTCAATTTCTCGTGCGCTGGATGGTCGGAAACAAGAAAAATAATACCGAATTTAAGACCGTGGTCAAAAATAACTACTGCACCCACAATCCCCTTAACCCCTGGACGTTCGAAAAAAAATCTTCAGTGACAAAACCTCATTTAAGATTCAACTTTGAGCGCTTATAGTGTGATAACCAGACATGGAATTTATCTCATTTTGAATTTTTAAATATGCAGAAGGCCAAAAATTTTGGAATTTTGAATCAGATTACTAAAATAAAATTTTCGATGGTACGTAAATAAGCAACGAAAATGACGTTTTAAGCCTTTTTCTCAAAGTCTTGAATTTTTCCATTTTCTCTATTTGTTCAGAAATCACTCGCGAAAAAAAACAAGAGTTCTAGCAACAGTAAAGTCATTATTATTCGGATGACAGATTCTCCAAAGACTTTCCTGAAACTGATTTCCTCGGAAAATTTCTGCAGTTTAACAAGATTGAAGAATTAGCGATCAAGGTTTTTCTGGGAAAATTGGCCAAAAAAGTAAAAAACAATAACTTTCGAACGGATCATCGAAAATAATTTCGAGTTAGATTTTTGAACTTCTTGAAGCAAACTCTATTTATGATTTTGCTAATATTATTTTGAGAGCGCTAATTCTCCCCTTTTCAGACGTTTCAAACTTTTCAAAACCTCAAATGAGGTTTTGAACGTCCAAGGGTTAAAGAACATTTTGCGTTCAACTCTTCGCAGGTTTCAGTTTTTAAAGTGAGGCGGGAGGGTGGAGAAAAACATGAGGCAGAAAATCACAGGCCCGCAAGTACCTTCTCGCAATTACCTGCACAATCTCTAATCAAAGTGATTTGCTTTGAGCACGTGATTAATGAGGGGGGAGGTCATAATTGTCTACGCTCGATCTTGAAGGTATGAAATTGATAGTATGTTTCTAGAATTTAAAAAAAAATGTGAAGGAAGAGAAAAATTACTTTGTGGGTTTTTGACTGCATATTGATGTTCTGTGAACACCTTGTCATTTGAGGCGTTAGTTGTGTTTTTTTTACATGGCTTTTTTCGCAGGAGAGTTGTAGAGTTTCAAAAATGCGAAAAAATTAATTTTTTCACACTTGACACTTCGCTCGAAAGTTTTGCGAACTTCAACTTCGATGAAACTTGGCATACAGCTGAATTGAATCCTTCTCCAGAAAGTATTAAATGTGCAAAAAATTTCGTCATCAACTTCCGGTTTCCGACAAGATATAATGACTCATCATCGAAAATTGAAATTTTGATATTATGAAAAATCCTTCATTTTTCGAATTTTATTTTTCAGACAAAAGTCTTAAAAACAATTTTTTTTTCGTTTAATACCCATATCGAGAATACTGCTTAGTCTTTTAAATTTATCACTACGTCACAAGAACAGAAAGTGACCAATAAAGCCACTGGATTCTCGAGAAGTGACCGATCAAATTACTGGATTTCTCTAATTTTGACGTAGTGATAAATTTATACGACTAGGCAGGATTTTCGATTTGCAGTCATTTCCGTTCATTTGAAAATTCCAGATTTTGAAAAAAATTTTAAAAATGTTCCAAATTTTTTTTGGTAAAAAATTATTCAGAATGGCATCTTCGGATTTTTGATACCCCTCTTAGCCTCTATTTTGGTCTCAACAGGTGACAGCCTAGAGAAATTCTCTCATTTGTTTTTTTCTCGAGTGCAATTAAGCTCAGGCTCAGATTTCATTATCTGAACGAAAGACAAATCGCGCTCCCATTGGCTTTCTCTCTCTGACCCTCCCTCACAGTTTGTGTCCTACGCAACGCCTTCTCATTGGTCAAAAATAATGTCAATAATAACTCCACATAATTTAGCCCACATTGGGTTGCTCGCGGACAAGAACAAGCTTTTGGTAGTAGGTAATTTAGGTAATGTCCTAATAAAAATTTAAGAATAACGGGTAAAATTATCACTGGAGATTTGTCAAGCAAATTCAAAAATATTTTTAGTTTGAACTACGGAACACTTTTTAACCTAAAATAATTTGTTTTTTCAGACGTGGTTGTTCAAATGTTTCAGAAAATGTTACGACTGGGTGTAAAGATGACATTTCAAAACAAAAATGGGAGAAAACCTGCACCGAAGTTTGTTCGGTGAATGAATGTAACGATGACAAAAAAGTCGAAGATAGCTTCGTAAAATTAGATAATCAGGGCACACCGAATGAGCTGAGGTAATCAAAACGGTTAAAATAAAAATGGTTCAAAAAATTAAAATCTCTTGATTTTTAAAATGAAATATGTGACAGTATATAAGTATATATAAGCCCCCGTAATCGATATAATATGTCACATTATCATATCGATTACGGGGCTAATATATACTTATATACGCATCCCGGATTAAGGACTTAGAGAGCTGAAACTGAGCATNAATATATAGTGAATAATATTTTATTCCGGTTTTTATTCTGCTATCACTAAAATTGTTTAATCATGAGTTTTGTTTAACAATCGGAAACAATCGTCTGATTCGGACTATTTGTTTAATTTATTTTGCTCTGGATAGTTTTGCTCAGTTTGAGCTAGCTAAGGACTTCATCGAATGAGTTGTTTTCAAAACCCGAATTATATACAAATTTTGGCTAGAAAAGAAGCTAATATGTGCCAGGAGCCCTCGTTATAGATATGTGATACTGATTTTTGTTCGGAATAAAACATTTAAAAAAAATGCTCAAAATTTTTCCAAAAAAAATTAAAATTTTAAGTTGAAATTATATTAACATAAATATTTTAATCAACTCATTAAGCTGCTATTCTTGCTCTTCTACAAAAGATATGGAAGATAATCGATCAAAGTGTGAAAATGACTTTATGGGTTTTGAACGGAAGTGCCCAATTTTTGCCAATGCAGCATGTTTTTCTGCATCCACAGTTACAAAAAATTCAGTCGGTGATGCTCGGTTCGATTTCAAAGGTAAAATGAATTAAATTTCAAAGAATGATTTCGTATCACATTTTTCAAAAAAGTTTTTTCCAAAATAATTCATTTGCAAAAATGACGATTCTGAAACTAATTTATCTGGGTAGTACCAAGAGTGTACATTGCATGAAGTTTCGGTTATTTTCATTCGAAAGTTCTTATTATAAAGTTCCGATTTGTTTGTTTTTTATGTTCAACCTTTAAAATTGAAGCAAATTAATTTGTTAGAAAAAATGTGACAAAGAACTACTTATGCGTAAAATTTCTAAATTATTCATGAATAAATTTGCGCGATGAATAAATCCATACGCCCACAAGAAAGGAATTAATTGTTTTTCGAGAAAAGGAAGAAATAAATTAACGGAAGCCTGAGTATTCGCGTTAACCCCCACCTGCATTTCTGTCTTTTCAAACACAGAGACCAAAAATATTTTTGGAAAGTACCATTTTGGCCGGTGGAATATCCGAACAGACGCCCTTAAGTTCTCCTTATTTTTAATTTAAAGAATTATGGTGAGTTTCAAAAAAAATTTATCAGACCGGAAATGCATTATTTGAATGCAACTTTTTGTTTTTTGAAGTTAAAACAGCACTGAAACAAGATAATATTCTACAAATATACTAATAAGGTTAGTTTTCGGAGAGAAAAATTTTGACAGTATTAATTTTTACACTCGGCACCACCTCGTGGTGTAATTGGCGGTCAAAATTTCAATTGACGTTTTGAGCAGGAGCGGTAGCTCGAAACAAATAGAAACTTCTGAGGAGCCGTTTTTTCAATTTCGACCCTAAACTCAAAATATGAATTATTCAAGGTCACGTGGAAACAATGTGCTTCGATTTTGGCTAACGTCAAGCCGAAATTTTGAAGTTTTAGTGATCAAATTGAAACAAACGTTATTTTGTACTTAATTTTTTAAAAAATCGAAAAAACTGAAAGATTTTGAAATTTTTTTTTCTTATTCTGAATGTTTTGTGCTTTTGAAACACAGACGATTGATTTGGTGCATAATAACTGCAGAAAATGTAGGAACCACCATATCGTATGGACCATACGGTATGGTCTATACGGTAAAAACTATACCCATAAAGCAATATTTATGATTCATTTTTGGCAAGGAACTTTATGATCGGCTTCATAGTCTGAATAACCGACTGCAAAATTCACTTCCGTAAATCTGTCCGAATCAATTTCAAAACAAAAATAAAAAATTAAGTTTAATGGAGGCTGAAATATTTTGACAAAAAAAATTAATTTGGTATATTTTTAAGGATGTTCTCCGTTTGAAAATGAACAAGTGAATGAGTTTTGCGTGGGCGAAGATTATGGGTCAGTAGGAGTCTCGACAAAATGCAAATATCACTGCTCAGAATCTTTGTGCTACCGAACTTATTCTACAACTACTCAAACAACTCGAATCTCAAACAACTCGACAATCTCAACAAATTTTTGCTCAAAATTGCAGATTCCAACTTTGTTAATCTCGATATCTTGCTTGTTTTCATTGTTAAATTTTTAAAATATAATTTTATTTTAAGTATTGATAACAGTATTTTGAATAAGTTATGATTTGAATTAGAATCAAATTCAAGTGGAAAATAAACTTAAGAAAATGTACACTCCATTACATTATTTGTCATTCATACATCCAGGATAATTTCAAGTCGAGGTTTTACTCTCATTTCTTACTTTGGAAACTTTCGTCTCCGTTGTTTTCGCATTGTTTGTACTCGTTTCTTCTCCCGGGCAATCAAATACTTTTCTTTCAAATTTCAGCTTGAGTTAATTTAAAAAAAAAGAACGTTCATAAGAGAATGGATCGTCCTCTGTCATTTTCTTTTTTCCATTCGATACTTTGCCTAGGTATCTCTGCAGTATGAGTCATATTGTATGACGATTTTTAATAAGGAGTTTCAAAGTGAAAAATGGGAATCAATGTTTTTAAGCTAAATTCTAGAGAATTTTGTAGAAACCCATCAATGATGGTCCATCATGAAAAGCATTGGACGCATTAATAAGGTACTCAACGGTTTTTTATTCTAGGTTAGGAACATTATAGATGCACTAAATAGCCTCATGAAGGCCACAAATTCGTTTCTGCTCATATCATAAGAAAAATTTCGAAATTTTACTCAAAATTTTTGAGTTTTTTCGGATTTTTTATAAGTATTATTTTGAGAAAAAATACATTAACCTCCATTTTAATCTAAAATGCTAGACATAAAACTCCAAAAATTGACTTTCTGTTGAACTAAAATGCAATTTTCGATCAATAGGAGCAATGATTGAAAAAAAATTTCACTTAAAATTGAAAAGGCATGTTTCTCCGAATAATACCAAATTTAAAAAAAATGTACGGAATCGTTTTCGACAAAATGTCGGTTCAGTTTTAAATTTTCACGTTTTCTTCATCCTGGAATATAGAGGATCAAAATTCTAATTTTTTCTTCAGTTGACCATGAGCTTGAATTTGGTGGTATTTTCAACTTAATATTTTCAACTCAATATATGGATCAACGGCCCTCAGAGTATAAATCCTAACTATTTGAAAAATGCGAAATCTGAGCATTTGATTGGTTGATTCTTTCCTAATCTGACCAATCAAATAGGCCTTTTTCTATTTCCACGGTTTTGATTGGGTGCTAATATCTTGCGTTGTTTGTATCATTCAAATAGTTAGGATTTATACTCTGAGGGCCGTTGATCCATATGAGGAAAAAAATTTTTCCTAGAAATCATGAAAATTGACTTTCGGCTGAACTAATGTGCAATTTTCTTTCAAGAGTAGCAATTATCGAAAAAACAAATTTTACTAGAAATTGAGAAGACATGTTTCTCCGAATAATACCAATTTAAAAAAAATTATCATTTTTGAGAATTATATTGATTGTTTTTGAGACATAAAATTATATTATGTTTTCTATCAAAGATAGGTTTCATTTGACGTTTTGGCTAAACAGCCATCTTCCGTTGTGAGAGAAATAGTTGAACGGAATTTGAAAGTTACTTTTTGAACGCGAGTGATTATTTGAAATTATGCGAAATGAGTCATTTTTACGAGTTAAAATAATCGAGCCTCAGATTGCATCATACATAAAGCTCGATTATCATGTAATTGAATTGTCCGGAATAATACAGATACATAATAGTGTTAAACATTTATGTGGTATCTGTATATTCCAGGTCGGTTATTTAAGTGTGATTAGCATTCGAGCTTTATGTATGATGCAATCTGAGGCTCGATTATTTTAACTCGCAAAATTACTAATTTCGCATAATTTCAAATAATCACTCGCGCTCAAAAAGCAAATTTTGAATTTTGTTCAACTATATTGCTCTCAACTGAAGATAATAATATTTTTTATTGTTATGTAAATATATTTCGAACTTTTAGGTTCTTCATCAGTACGTTATAATAATATGATTAACGAACACAAAAAATATGCAGTCACAACATGTTCTAGTGAAAACAGAAAAGTTCACAACAAGTATTTTTAGACAAAATGGGCAACCTTTTTATGCCGATGGTTGAAGCCCATTTTGATAAACAAATTGACGTGAGGAGTTTCAAATAAATGAAACAGCTTTACGATCAATTTTTTTATTTAAAAGCGGATCATAAATTTT
This sequence comes from Oikopleura vanhoeffeni, assembly GCA_004367855.1. Taxonomy (NCBI): domain Eukaryota; kingdom Metazoa; phylum Chordata; class Appendicularia; order Copelata; family Oikopleuridae; genus Oikopleura; species Oikopleura vanhoeffeni. The sequence continues at coordinate 257,250 of SCLH01000290.1, read as the reverse complement.
GATAGCGAGCGCCTCTAGCCTTTTTTTTTCGGCGGTAAATGGCAAATAAGTTGCTATCGGTTTGAATCTGATCAAACAAAAATTTATTATTTGACTAGGAGTAGGGTGATCACCAGCACAATTTTGTAAAGCGGCTTGGTTCACATCGCAGGTTATGATGTGTTAACTTATAGCAGTACCTTTTTTAGATTGCTGGTGTTCTTGTACGCGTTTACGCAATCTACGACAAGTTTCACCGAAATATCACATGGACAAATAAAACGAAAACCCAAATCGCTTTGTTTAAACTCTACAATTTGTGCTAAGGTGAGTAAAATTTGGCTAATCGCTTATCTAGACGGAAATCAGGGTAATGTTTCGAATAAGATATATATCCCTTTACACTTTTGGTTATAATGCGTAGCCACTACTCCTTTTAACGTGTGATTTTAACGTGTTGGCTACGCATTCTAACCAAAAAGTGATAAAGGGATATACGCTTCCTATTTTTCGGCATTAAGGGTAATTGAATTAAGCATAAGGTTACAATTCCTCTCGGGATTATCTATATTGTCTTTTAATCTTTCCTCTTTGTTATTATTAGGAACTAATTTTTGTTCTATAACAATTCATGTAAATCTTATTTTTTTTATAAATTTTCCGGCAAAATTAAAATTTCGATATTTGACTTTCACGTACTCAAGTGATTTTTTCACATCAGTTTCATTAGAGTTATTATCATCACATCTATATATCTCACCACATAAAACGGATATCTTTTGATTAATTGGACTGATAAAATGTTTATAATTAATAGTCAATTCTCAATTCCATATGATTTGCTTTAAATTGTGGAATATTTTTTTCATCAAAATAAAGTAAACAATCAAAAACCGTCAGGCGTTATTTTCGTTGTAAAAGAAAATAACAACTGAAGATGGCTGTTTAGCCGAAACGTCAAATAAAACTATTTTTGATAGAAAAAATAATATTTTTGAGAATAATTTTTGAGAAAATTGAGCTACAAATTCTGAAATCTTTTAAAATTACAGTTTTTTCATAATTCTCAAACAAGTCCGATCGAAATTTCTGCAAAATATTTTTAATAACTGTCGACGTAGTAGAAACCGTTATTCATACTAAATTTTATCAATTTCCATTGAGCCGTTTCCGAGAAAAAAGACATTGAAGATAAAATCAGTGTTCTAGAACTCTCCTCCCACTTGGTGCTGGGGTGTTCAGAAAAATTTGTTTTTACTTTCGGTCGGGAGCAGAAAGATAAATTTTTATGAAAGTCTTTTCAGAATTTCTATAACTTGTTCCGTTTATGTTTGACCCTTGATCTAAAATATCAAAAACCATTGAGTACCCCCAACAACATTCTAAATAAATTTCAAATTCTTTCGAGACCGAAAGTGATTTTTAAAATGCCATAAGGCTGAAATATGATTATTCAGCCGATTTTCAGAAAAAAATTGTAACTTAATTAAAGCTTGATTGGGCTTTGATTGTGACTTTATCAAATTTTAAACAACACATCACTTTTGGTCTCTACGCCATTTGAACCTTAGTCGGTAAAAATAAGAGGTTTTGTACAATTTTCATCGAGAGCAATTTAATAGCTTGATAGTAACTTATGTTGTAAATTTTTTTTTGAAAAATGTAAATGTCCGTTAGATACTTATGTGTGTGATATAAAAACTCACCAAAAGCAGTTCCATCAAGCTGACTTAGAGTCAATAAATCCTTTTGTAGATCTGGTGAATCAATCGCGGCCAATTGTCCAACTCTTCCTTGACAATCCGAACTTGCCGCACCCCAACTTTTTTCATCATACTCAAGAATGTAGCATTTATTACTTGATGATGAGAAAAGCCAATTTGGATCACAATTTTCGTGCATTGGAATAGATGGTTTTTCGTTGTCAGGTATCACGGGACCTTCAACGGCAGCTTCATGAAGATGATAAAAAATCTTAGTTTTTTAAACCGTGCAGTTGTGGAAAAATTGGAGTTGGCATCAGTTTTTCAATTATCAGTCATCTCAAGGAACCAAAAAAGAGACCAACTTCAACAAATGAGCGCCGACTTGAAAAAAGATTGCCCATTGTTTTGATAAAATTTAATTAATTTTGTTCAATTAAATAAAACCGAGAAAAACTTTGGTCCGGAAATTATGATGATTTTTCATCCGAAAAATGTGTGTATCGGCCAAAATTGTTTTTGTTTAATTTTTTTTTAGAAAAAATCTATGTTTGTTGATTTTGGATTATTATTCGGATCAATATGTATAAAATATTTATCTGTACAAAATATCCCTTAGTATTCTTCAGCAATAGCCTATTTACAATCGGCCGAATAGAATTTCACGCGCTCATTAATAGGTGAAATAAAGTGGTTGGTAGGTGAAATATCAAAGTAAAAATGTTAATCACATGATCACCTCTTTTTTGATTACCATTGTACATTAAGTGCATTGTACAATAATTTTTATCATATTTTATTTGTCAAAATAACAAAAAAACAAATATTGAAATTTCGTATTTTTTTATCATTTTTCTTTCATACAAATAGGTAGCTGGGTCGACCCCTCGAGCGGGTTGCATGGTACTGATGACCAAAGTGAATATTGATCACTCAAGGCTCCAGACATTCTGGCACATAATTTATCTTGACTTGAACTAGGTTGACCAGATTTCCAATTACTGAATGATAAAGGAGTTCCATCTTCCCATGTTTTTGGAATGACACCAGCGGTAGTAAATTTTATATTCAACCAACTATTTCCATACAGTCTGTTTTGGTTCTAATATGAATTAAAAAAATTATCTAAAAAACTTGAAAAAGTCGGGTGTGCAAATTTATAGTACAATCCTCGTTCCCTGAGTTATAGCTGGGAAAGAAATAATTTCAGAAAAATAATTTCAGTCATATTTTTTTAAAAACATTTCTTATAGATTTTCTCGAACACTGTGTTTCTCGCTAACACTGTAACATCAACAAGAGTTGTGAACTTTTTTATTTAACTCCCGTAGTGGCCGACAATCTCTGGACCCGTCAGTGTCTTTGCCGCATCGATGCGCAGCGCCTTGAAATTGAGGATTATAACCAAAACATCTTATCAAACATATATTTTTTCAATGATTATCATATTATCAAAGATTCTCTATAGTCCTATAAAACAATTTGATAAAAAGTTTATAAAAAGTTATCAAATGTGAATAAGAAAATTAAAAACTCTCTTCATTTTGCCGATTCTCAGAACACAGTGCATTAATAATACGAATTCAGGTTAATTTGCCATTTTCATATTTCAAATATTAACCGCCACAATTGGGTATTGCATCTGCAAAAAAATGGAATGTTTCATCACCATTCCATGTAAAATATATCTTTAAAACATGGATTATCTCGCGCATGAAATATTTATCAATCTCTCTTCTTTCTTTCGCGCTCCGCATTATTATGTTATCAGTTTTCGGAAGTTTGGACTTCAGAAATGCTCTACAGCAGGGCTGCGGCGGATAGGTGAAGTTTTTCGCTCAAAACTTCACTATTAGCCGATATTTCACCTATCTGCCGGATATTCACCTATCCGCCGGACGGCTGGGAAGATACGCTCTGATTGTCAATAAAACAAGGTCTAGATTTTAAATAGTAAAGGGTAGTCAGAGTGAGAATTAAGGCTGATTTTTGTTCATTTTTAATCATAAATGCAAAAGTGGCGGTTTTTGAAAATCTCAGAAACTACTTTTCGGATTATTGACTCACGCAGAATTTGAATTAGCTTCAAGAATGCATTTATTTGATTTTATTCGGCGAATATATAAATAAATTTTTATTACAAATGAATTCTAAGAAGCAATATTTCTGGATTCCCATAAACCAAATCGCTTGATGTTTTTTTCACACGAGAGCACTTGATGGCAACCGTGGAATATGTTGGATATTTGACTTTGAAGTTGTTTATTATTCACATAATATAAACTAGTCCTGGACTATATATGTAGTTTTTTGAAAAGAAAGGAAATTTAATTTATGATTCGTACCATGCGGAAAATTTAAATTTTTGGAAAAAATATTTACTTCACTTGATTGGAGAACCTTGCCGCTTTTGGGGTTGATTATATCGACCAGACTGGAAATTAATTTGTGTCATGAATACACACTACAAATAATGGTGTAGGATGTGGTTGTTCATGCACTTTTTAATCGGCAGAGGAATATCCGGAAGNATAAAAGGCCATTGCGCCATCGATGGCGCAAAAGACACTACGGGAGTTAAACAACTCTAGTGAAAAAATGATATAAAACTTGGCTGTTTATTATTTGTGTCAATAACAATAATTTTTCTATTTTAATTCGAATTTAATTACAAAGTAAAGCAATTCCAATCCACAGTGTAAATTTTTTAGCAAAAATATACGGATTTTCCTCAACTGGTTTGAATTTTGTAACTGGAGTCGGTATTTGTACCAGTTAGGAAAGGACGACTGTTAAAAGCTTGTAATCTCTAAAATTGAAGAAAAAATATTTGAAAAATAGTTGGATTCGATCTTATCTTGACCAAATGCCTAGGTACAACCCACGCAAATTCTGCCTCGTCCGCAATAACTAATAATTTGCCTCCACGATCTTCACAATATTCATCTGCTTCTGGAAAGTGCAGCCAAAGACTTGACCCATTGACGACAGAATTTCTACCAAAAAGATAGCACATTTTATTCTGATTATTAACGAACCACTGTGACGCCCAGGCTACTTCTTTTTCACAATGAAATTCTTGGAAGGAAAAAGTTAATTAAATTATTTATTTTCATTTTTAATAAAAACATTTATATTATTTTCTCGACAAAAGTGCCTTAGTAGTTATTTGGATGTACAAGCCGTTTAGATTTCGGCTGTTGAAAACGACTCATCTAATAGAATTCGTAGAAAGCTTGAGATGACAACACATATTCAGCCCAAAATCAGAGAAATGGTCTTAATCGGACGGTCCGATTCGGACCATTTCCTTTTTTCGCGAAAAATTAAAATACATCTCAAATATTTTTTAACCAAAATGTCGAAATAATTTGAGTTTTATCTATGTTTTTAATAATTTTTTCTAAATGTGTGATCATCTGACAACTCAAATTGAGTAACTCAATAGAATGAGTTGTTTACAAAAACCGAAATGTAAACGGTGAAGACACTCTATTAACTACTGAGAGGCAGTTTAGTTGGAACATATTTATTGAGTAGTTAAAAATATGTGAAGTACAAGTAAACAACTTCATTTTGTGTTACAAGTCAATATTTTCTCCATTAATTTCTCAACCAAATAGTTTATACGAAATAAGTATTTTCTCAATAAAACACTCACTTTCCGTTGGCCTAGGGGTTGAATGTATGATAGTTCCGGGATCAACTTCACATCCAAAAGATTCTAGATCGCCACAACTTGCTGTTTTCCATAAACCAGTTGCTATCTCAATATAGACGCAAGAATTTGATTTTTCTACACACTTTGGTTCTTAAAAAGCTGACAAAATAATTTTTGCTAAAAATAATTTTTGNGCATAGTTTGAATACGAACGTCGCGAATTATCTTGATACTTAAAATCACAATTTGAGTCCGGTTTTGGGTAATTTGCATCTAGATCAGATAGTCCCGTCCACATTCGACTAACTCCAGCTCTGCTCCATTCCGAAAAGTAAATTCCGACAGCATCCTGTTCCTCTTTTGCTTTGGTTAAAAAATGGAAAAAAGATTTAAGAATGATGTTGATTTTGAACCAAAGTGTTCTTAATTGCAAATTTAGAAAAAAAAATCCACAGAATGGCATTAAAAAAAATATTCTAATGTTGGTATCAAATTCTAGATTTCTGATCATTTTGCCTTTTTGGATCAACGAAAATGAAAAGTATTCTGTAAAAAAATAAATTGCGTGGCCACTTTGACTTCAGCGCACTTTCTTGAAACTAGAAACACTACACTTTTTTCTTTTGATATTTGAATAAACAAGATAGACTATCTTAGATAGTTAACAAATGTTAAATTTCACTCTTTTTTTGATAAATATAACCTTCCGATTAAATTAAGTTTTATACGACCCTGTTATCGAATCGCTTATTTTCGTTAATTGATGTTCCGCTAACAAAAAATATTTTCAATATAAAACGTTTTGGCTTTATACACAACACATGGTCCGGATAAATTTGTTTTTGTGAGTGCGGTTCAAATTGCAGATGCGTTTGAGGGTTATATATCCCTTTATCACTTTTTGGTTAGAATGCGTAGCCAATACTCCTTTTAACGTGTGATTTTAACGTTGTGGCTACGTATTCTAACCAAAAAGTGATAAAGAGATATTAGAAATAATTACAGTAGTTACTCTGTTATACAGTGTCGTTACCTTTTATCTGATATAGTTACCCTTTTCAGAGAAGTTCATGTCGCTTATCTGTTATACCCCGCTTATAGTCACCCCTTATAGAA
>SCLH01000290.1:201969-219590 GCA_004367855.1 Oikopleura vanhoeffeni | reverse complement strand
AAATAAAAACATAACTTTCCTTTAATCGCTCGGCCGATTTAGGGCATTTTCATTAAAATTGAATTCAAAAATATATATCTTCCTTTATCGGCCTTCGGCCGATTTGCTTATTTCATTAAGAATTAAATTTAAAACTATAATATCTCCCTTTACGGCCTTTAGCCGGATTTGGGGTAAATTTTCCAACAAAAATGAATTAAAAACATAAAATTCTATCCGGCCTTCGGGCCGATTTGGGGCTCATTTCTCTGGGGGTTTTTTGACTGATATGAATGCTTCTGTGAACATGGAGAGATGTAGAGTTTCAAAAACGCCAACAGAATGTTTTTTTTCACATTTAAGCCTTTCGCCGGAATAGTTTCAAAATTTCAAATTCAATAAACTTGACACACAGCTTTATTGAACCCTTCTCGACAAAGTATCTTAACGAACAAAAAATTTCGTCGTCAACTTCTGGTTTCAGAGAATATTATGACTCATCGTCAAAAATTGAAATTTTGAATATAATGAAAAATCAAGAAAAAACCTTTTTTTTTTAAAATTTATTTTACCAGCCAAAAGTCTTTAGGTTTTTATCGAATCGACAGTTTTGCATCGTTTCCGACAAAAATGTAACTTATGAAAACACTAGTGACCGAGTATCACGTGATTATAGTATACCTTGCTTTCTCCTATAATTTCTCTAAAATTAAATTCTGAGAGATATAAAATTCGGCATGCAAAAATAAGTAACTTTTCAAGCTTCATTTGCAGAAAAATTGAAATTCCAACTGCCTTAAGCTTTTTTGTAAACAACGTTGAAACAGAGCACAATTGGTGCTCTGTGCTTTGGCGGAATTTTTTTTATCTGCGCACAGGTTAAGCTAAAACTTAAGGTTCATTTTGGGGAAACGAAATTTTTAGTCAACTTTCCTTTTACTATCTTGTGCTTTGAAAAATGCCAGGCGGTAAGACGCACCATATTTGAAGAACAAGTGTGCTATAAAACAATATTGTTTGCATAATACAAGATGGTTTTAGTAAAAATTAGAATTTAATCGAAAAGTAAATGTTCTGTAAAATTTTGTGTTTACAAGGGACACCACCGTGAGAAATGGATTTTTGCTCTAACTTGGCCGATGACCGGTCAGTGAGTTTTATGAAATTTCAATTTTTTTCCAAATTTTGGTTACCAGTTTTTCCGATATCGTGGTTTTTATCAAAATTTGCTCATTTCAAAAAACATTTTCGGAAGTCACTAATTTTTAGACAAAGTACGGAAATTAGCAAGAAAAAAAGTTTATATCTCGGAAAACCTTATGACTCTCCTCATCAAAATTGAACTGGCAAACTCGGGCCCGGAATCGCCGGCAAAATATATCATTTTTCATTGAAGCTGTCCATGCAATAATTCTCAATTTTAATTGTCATCAGTTATCCGAGTGGCGGACATGGCGATCCTCAATGTACTGATAATATATAATAACAACTAATATATTATTTTTGTATTGCGTAGGCGTCGAAAGAACAATTGACGGCGAGTTACTCAGCGAGATTTAATAAATATCTCACATTATTCGGATATTATTATATTTTTTCATCAAAGATTGTTTTTATTCGACTGTTTCTGGCTAAACAGCCATTATCAGTGTGAAGAGTTTGATATGATACAGAAATCGAAAGGTGATTTGTTTTGAGCGCCGAAGATCGAGTTTCATAATTAGCGAAATTACAATTTTAAAAGTTTAAAGTGCATTTTCTTGCGAAACTTGTGATCGAGCTCAGATAGGGTCGCTTAGTTATAGCTCGATCAACGTTATAGAATTGTCATGGAATTGATACAAGACACATAAAAATGTAGGCACTTTATGTGGACTGTATATTCAGAGACGGTTTATTAAGTGTTTAAAAGTAGTCCTCGAAAGTTTTCCGGAGCTTTTGAAATGTAGATTTTTAACTAGACTGAAAAGTGGACTTTCGAAAAAACTTTCGTTGGATAACTGAGGTGCGTTGGTCTGGTTCGCAACTATATTTATTTTGAAATTTCTCGATATAATTCGACAAGTTTTCTTGTAGATGTAAAACACCATCCTTTATTACGAACGATGTTGTAAAATGCGTTCGTGTAGAAGTTGTTGAGTTTCACCACTATATGTAGCTTCACATGGAATGAAATAATCGTAAATAACATATTATTAAAATAGTACGATTTTTCTGGTTTGAGCTAGGTGAAATGATGTGCTTAAGTCAATTGTGGAAAAAAAAATATTTATTTATAATGAGGGGTATATTGGGAAGGATTCTTTTTATTTTAGCTGGCAATTATTGAACATCGAAGCTATGACGGAAGGCTAAACCGTTAAATTGGTGTTTTCGGTATTTTTTAAGTTCTCATCTGCGTCTGCTTTCGAATTGTGAAGGTGGAAATTTTCTATTTTTTAAGCTTGAAATTTTTTTGATTTACTGTTTAAGGGGGTATGATTTTTTTAGAAAAATCTTTTTAGTGTCTTAAGGGCCCTATCTTATGCTTCGGGGTAGTCGTGAAGTGTTATTGCATCTGTAAAGTTCACCACTAATGTGTGATATTTTTATAACTTTAGGTGAAACCCCCGTTTCGAAGTAGTAAATTTTTCGATGACTGTGGGGCTTTCTGTACATTTCAAGATTCAAGTTATCAATTCACAGTTAACTATTTTTGTGTCTAAGTAAACTAACTCGTTATTTCCATCGAAGTTCATATAAATTTTGAATTAGGTTGTTTTATTTAGTTTTTCATCGCACAATTTTTGTATTTTCCGTATTATACACAATGTCGTCATCATTCTAAAATAGCAGCATGAGGGTAACATTATTCGGATTTGTCTGTGTATCATTTTTTCGGTTTCAAATAAATCGCAAAATAGTTTGCTAGACTTTGGGGCTTAGTTTACTGCCTTGAACATCTTGAATTTTGTACGTAAAAGCATCGAGCTATAACAAGCAGCCCTAATCTGTTCGGGACTCAGAAGTCATAACGTTTCGGCAAGAAAATGCACCTTTAAATTTAAAATTGTAATTTTCCGCCTAATTACTTGAAACTCGATTTCGTCGCTCAAAAAATAAACTTTCGATTTCTGTTCATCCAAACCTCTCACACTGATATGGCTGTTTAGCCTGAAACGGTCGAATAAAAACAATCTTTGAATTGAAAAAATATTATAATTTCGATGTCTTGAACACACTAAATATATTTAAGGATATTATTATATTTTTTCTTTGTTGACGAAGAAACAGTCAGCGGAATGAATATGAGATTTTAAGAAACTACTAAAGAGAATAATGAGAAAATGTTGCCTATGCGTGAACTTTATCATACGCACAATAGAGCAATTTTGTTATTTTATCCGTCGTTCTCGTGACCAGTGATTTAATTTTGGTCACTTTCTATTTTCATGTGACGTAGCGATAAATTTCGACGCAAAAGCAATCGGCCTTCGGCCGATTTGAGACTTATTTTTCATTAGAATTAAATTAAAAATATAATATCTCCCTTTATCGGCCTTTGGCCGATTTGGGGTAAATTTTCCAACAAAAATGAATTAAAAACATAAAATCTCCTTTATCGGCCTTCGGCCGATTTGGGGCTCATTTTTCATTAGAACTAAATAAAAAATATATTATCTCTCTTTATCGGCCTTTTTAAACAAAATTAAATTGAAAACATAAAATCTCCTTAATCGGCTTTTGGCCGATTTAGGGCTCATTTTTCATTAAAATTAAAACAAAAATTAATAAAAAACATAAAATCTCTTTTATCGGCCTTCGGCCGATTTGGGGCTCATTTTTTAATAAATTGGAATAAAAAATATAATATCGCCCTTTATCGGCCTTCGACCGATTTGGGGCTCATTTTTCAACAAAATTAAATAAAAAACATAAAATCTCCTTTGGCAGATTTGGAGCCTATTTTTTATTAAAATAAAATTAAAAATATAATATCCCCCTTTTTCGGCCTTCGGCCGATTTGGGGCGTATTTTCGACAAAAACTAGAGAAAACATAAATTTCTTTTTATCGGCGTTCTTTGAGTTTATTTTTCGTATAAATATATTATGATTTAAATATTTTAGGGGTCCTTAAAATTCTTCGTTAAGATTCATGAATTCATAGCTACATCTTGGTGTAATAAAAAAAATTTAAATGTTAGCTCCGTTATTTTCATCAAAAACTTGAAATATTTTTTAATTTTTCTCTTGTTTTTATTTTTTAAATAGTTCAACATTTTCTGGGTTTTTGACTGCATATGAATGTTCTGTGAACATGGAGAGATGTAGAGTTTCAAAAAGCCAACAGAATATTTTTTTTTCACATTTAAGCCTTTCGCCGGAAAGGTTTCAAAACTTCAAATTCAATAAAACTTGACACACAGCTTTATTAAACCCTTCTCCGAAAAGTATCTAACGAACAAAAAATTTCGTCGTCAACTTCTGTTTTCAGAGAATATATTATGACTCATCGTCAAAAATTGAAATTTTGATATAATGAAAAATCAGAAAAAACCTTTTTTTTTTAATTTTATTTTCCAGCAAGAAGTCTTAGGTTTTTTTTCTCTCCCGTTTGATACTCAAATGCAGTCGATTCCGGACATTTGAAAATTCCGGATTATTAAAAAAAATGCGAAAATATTTCGAACATTTTCAAAAATTATTTCATTTGTTTTTGTTAAAAAATGATATATAATGGCTTCCTCGGATTTTTGATACCCTTCTTAGCCTCTATTTTGGTCTCAACAAGTGACATCCTAGTCCTTAATTGCGATTCAAGGGCATCTGGTTACGCATGACAAGAAAGTCACCACGGGAGTTTAATTATAGTTTTGAGTTCTTTCATAAAAGTTCCAAGTTTTTTTAAAAGTTTCTGTAAGACTTTTTGATATTTTTTTTAATTAAATTATCTGAAACTATTCCAGTTCCTTGGCTTATCGTGTGATCAATTCAAAGAATCTTGTCTTTGGGGTCCTTTCACCTAAGATTTGACTTTGGTGTCAAAATGGTTTAATTTTAAAAAAATTTCAAATTTGAAGTGTATATCTCTAGCTCCACCTCAAATTGTGGAATTCTTACATCGCAAACTTGATTTTGCCTCAATAAACGCTGTTTGGATTATTTGGGAAGACGTAATATGACCCAAAATTTATGGGATAGGGTACAATTTGATTTATTTAGTTCCGTTAAGTATATTTTACATTAATTTCGACGAAAATAGCTTTGTTCTCTACTTCACTTACTTAAACGTGTACTTTAAACGACTTTTTACGAAAAACCAATCCGATAGATTTTCGGGACTCTACCGATTCTGATCCGATTCATTTTTTTGGGACCTACCGATCTGATCCAGTTTTTTGAAGAGTCCACCGATCCGATCCAATTTTTTCGGCGTGTCCACTGATCTCTGCTAGAATTATGGAAGAATATCAATCAAACTATTTCATCTTGATTTTTATATTTCAAAAATAATTTTAAAAGACGTATTTCTCCATGAGTAATCATTTTAGAGGAATGAAAATGATATCATTAAAAGTAAAATTAAAATCTTCGTCGATCTAGTATAGTCTCGAAGCAGTAGGATGATTAATAAATATTTTGAGGTTTCCGGCTCGCTAATTGGCTGATGCGAAGTTTTCAAGTGCACGATTTTTTAAATTTGCAAATCGATGCGCCGTACCAATAATAGTAACATATTAAAACATGAAAGCGTTTCCGGAACTTTTGAATGCGTGAGGTACAAAAAACTGTTTTTGGACACCATAGAGTTAAAAATAATGAAATATTTTTTCACTTTTAACCTGTCTAGGTATGTGCAAAAATTATGTCAAACTTTCAGGACTTTCTGTCTTTTATTGAAAATTGCTCGGCCACCCTAGTCGCCAGTACTAAGTTAGCGTCTCACTCTTTCTATTATATTTCGACTCGAAATTTATCTAGAGGGCGCACGCAAAGCTGAAATGATTCATCCCATGGCAAAATTTGAACTCTTTGGTAACTTTTGCGTAATGGAACCTACACGCACGTCCAATCACTGGAGAGCATCATAACCCACGCTGAACCACGCAGCAGTTCTCTCTAACACCAAACCTCAATTAAGAGAGTCGCCCGGAGGCTGTATCGCAAGATCCATACATGGTAGAAACTTAATTTTTATTGCAATCGAAATTTTGTCATCGGTTTGCTTCCAAATCAATTAAATTGTTTTCATTAATATTCCTTACACTATCAAAAAAGAGAAGACCTCACTTGGATTCGATCCCAAGTGCTGACGTTGAAAACGTTTTTGAGATGGAGTTCCGTTCGATAAATGTTATGTCACCCTTTCGTTCACAAACAATGTGACACAATGATTGTGTAGAAAAAATAGTTCGATTTAAAAAAATTATTATCTCGAAAGTTTCTATCTACAGAATAATTGAGACATTGTTCCTAGGTATGGTTTCATACTCAACATCCTGGGAAAAAATGTTAAAGTCAAGGTTAGTTCAGAACATTTAGTTTCATGTTTTTTGCCACTAAAAACAACTTTATCATTTTCCCCTAGGAATCGTACATATATATATTACTCAGGTTGAATTAAATTAATTAACTCTCAGCTGACTATAGTGTTCTGTGGAACCCTATCGACTTTGAACAATTTTTTTGAATCTCAATAATAGTTGACCTAACTGGCGAAAAAAAATTCAATCAATATATATGTTAGCGCGTTTTTGGAATCACTGAAGTTCAGTGACCAAGCTGAATGAAAATTCTTATTTTTTTAAAAAATCTCAGATTAGCTTCAAAAAATATGAGGCAAAATTCTTTGATAAAGTATGTGACATTTTTGTAAAATTATCAGATAATAATTTCAAATTTTTGACGAATCAGAAGTCCTAATTTATTGAAATTTTTGCCCAAAAATTAATCATATGTCTTTTTTCGAATTTTTATAAGTGCCCTTGTTTACATAAAAGGACACAACTTCGGACACCCTGATACATACCTGAGAAAAACGCAAAATAGAACTGAAATTTAAAATCGGTTATTGTTCAGACGTTGCATAATTGACCAAATGTATTTTCTCACTTTATGTTGCCCAATATATTCAGGGGTTGCGAGGGATTATTAAATATCCTTAACTCTTGTGAGCACAGAGCCTCAATTGTGGCTCAAGCATGCCTTAAATTATCTAAAAAGGACAAAAAATTGGATCGTACAATATTTTCATTCAAACACATTATAAAGAATTTAGATTCGGTTCCAAAAAAATAATTTAATTTTTTTCGAATATTTTGTTCCCGTATTACGGGGAGTTGATTTATTAGGATTTTTCGCCTATGTTTCACTTCCGGAGAACTTATTTCGGAACCAGACATAAAATACAAATGTGAGATTACGGAACGAGGCAACTGACCCGACCTTTTCGCTCGACCATATCCTTTTGGGAACGGAACTCCATCTCAAAAACGCTTACTATCTTTATAGCGCGTGTTCGAATCCCACTAATGTTGTCCTAGTGACATTGAAAATGATTATAGGCAAAGGTCTTGAAATGGAACCGCTAAATTGTATCCGGTGTGTAATCACTCAAGCAATCACTAAGACAATCACTAAGACAATCACTAAGACAATCACTAAGACAATCACTTAGACACATCAGTGGGATTCGAACACGCGCTGTAGAGATAGTAAGCGTTTTTGAGATGGAGTTCCGTTCCGAAAAGGATATCTTGTAACAAAAACTGTGATCAAGAGTCAGTGTGCTTGAGGCGCCATTTTAAGAGAGCACGATTATATTGCGGGAGTACAAATATTTAAATATTGAAACATAAATTAAAACCTTGAGAATTCTAAATGTAGGTTCTAGATAACTCTGTAAAATTGTTTTAAACTTAACTTTGACTTTGGAAAAAACATTATCCTGAAGATACTTATAATAAAAGTGAAACGTCGATATAAATTATGAATTTGAATAATAAATTAAAATATACTATTTATGTATAATTGACGTAAAATATGAATAACGTTGATTAAATAAAGCAAACATGTGAACAATTTATTATCAACAGAATAATTTTTATACATTTGCGATAAAAATAAACAGGATAAATTATTCATCATCAGAAGAATCATCAAAAAATGTATTATTTTCTGGTAATTCTTCGTTAAAGGAACACTGAACTTCAACTTGATTCAAGTTGCCGATCAGAAATGCAGTTGACACCGCTCCGTTTATTTGTTCATCAAGAAATAAATTTTTGTCGACATCATAAATTCCTTCTCACATTTCTTGACGACGAATTCTTTTTTTTTCGAGCATTTAATTGGTCACGTTTAACCTTTCGTTAAAAATTTTCGATGAAGCATTTTTTAAAGTCCCTTAATTTAACAAATGATTATTTTAACGGCAGCTGACCGGCCCCAATTGCTTCTTTTGATCGGCGGTTAACAGACTCTAATGATTTAGTACTGAAATTATAATTTCTGGCACTGGAATTGTCATAATTATTAAAAAGTGTGAAATTATATAAAGCATCTGGGTAAAAATAATATTTGACCAAATATTTTTCGATAAAATTTGAAAAACCTACGCAAAAATTTGCGTCAAGTTCATTCATTATATCTTGACGAAAATAATTTAAAATTGAATTTAAAATTTTAGGATTTGATAAATTTAAAAAAAAACTTCCAGACAAGGTTTTCCGAAATTTAAAAAAAAGTTTTATTTTCATAAATTTCCCACCGTAATTTCTTTTAAATGCTTCATCATGTTATGCAAAATGTGGACACTACACAATGTTATAAGAGAATCAGGAAAATTATGTTTAAGAGATGAAAGTGTAGCTAATTCACAATTTGACTGAAACATATGGAGACTTAATTTAGTTTCAAATTTTTGAAAATACTGATTTTTTAAAAAAGTGAAAATATCGTCATAGGAAATTTTTTTTATTTCGCATCATTATGAAAACTAATGGGTAGCTAAAAGTTTTATGAGTATTTATAAATAAATGTGAAAACTCTGTAGATCTGGTTAAGGAAAATGTACCGTCCAAATACAGTTCAGCGGGTCACAAATTCATTTCCGATTCCAAATAACAAGGTACAAAATGTGGAATTGATAGTTCAGTATGAATAAATTTCTCTTTAATTTTTTGAATTCGCCTGCCAACCCTAACACCCTGAATTATTTCCAAACATGCGTCTGGAATACCACCATTTAAATTTTTTCGTTGATAATAATGAGTAGATTGTTTTTTTAAATCCCGATCCACAAAATCATCGATGAAGTCTAAGGCATACTTGACAACAATAGAAAAAAGTGTGATAATCTGCTTTCATAGGGAAAAATAAACATTTTTCATCAAAATCATAATTTTTCCATCAAAATTTTCGACTTATTTAAAAAATTACTTTTGATCTATGAGACATAAATCAAAGCGGACAAAAGTTTGACTTATGCCAGACACTTTTGCATCGTTTCCGACAAAAATGTAACTTATGAAAACAACTGTGACCGTGTATCACGTGATATGGTATACCTTGCTTTTCTCACTATATTTTCTAAAAATTTTAATTCTAGAATATAAAATGTAGGATGCAAAAATATTACTTTTCAACTTCATTATGCAGAAAAATTGAATTTCCGTACTGCCTTAAGCTTTTTGTAAACAACGTTCAAACTAGAGCAACAATTGTGGCTCTGGTGCTTTGGCGGAACTTTTTTTATCTGCGCACAAGGGTTAAGCTAAAACTTAAGGTTTACATTTTGGGGAACGAAATTTTTAGTCAACTTTCTTTTACTATCTTGTGCTTTGAAAAATGCCAGGCGGTAAAAGACGACCAATTTGAAGAAACAATTTGTGCTATAAAACATCATTTGTTCGATAAATACAAAATCGGTTTTAGTAAAAAATTAAGAATTTAATCGAAAAGTAAATGTTCTGTAAATTTGTGTTATACATAGGGAACCCACCGTGAGAAATGGATTTTGCTCTAACTTGGCCAGATTGACCGGTCTGGTGAGTTTTATGAAATTTCAAATTATTTTTCAAATTTTGGTTCACCAGTTTTCCCGATATCGTGGTTTTTCATCAAAATTTGCTCATTTCTAAAAACATTTTCGGAAGTCACTAATTTTTAGAAAATACGCAAGATTTAGCAAGAAAAAAANTTTTTTTAGGAAATTTTGGCGAAAATCTTAAAAAAAAAGTAGGAAAAAATAACTCTCGAACGGCTAATCGTATAAAATTTTCAACAATATTTTTGGAAATAAAATTGCAAACTCAATGACATATTTGAATTGTAAGTCTGTGACGATGTTATTTCTGCGCCGTTTTGGCTCCCGAAAATTTGTTTGCCTTTAGATAGTCAAAGGGAGGGGGTTAAGTAGTGCCAATGTACTAGACCAAACTAGAAAATAACAATCTCTCTCCTAAAGGGATATATCGATGTAAATTTGCTCCCGCCGGGAAAACGCCAAAAAATTTAAAATAAGCTTTTCTGAATCATAATGTCTCCGAAAAACTTTGAAGTTGCTCGCAATTTTTTACATTAATAGTAGATTTTCTATAGAAGTGAATTTTTAATTGTTAAATATTATGCTTTTTTATCATACAGTACAATTGACAGCTTATTCGTTTAGCTGGATTTATACTTAACACTCATGCCTTCAGAGTAATTTATAATAGTTGACCATAATTTGTGAGTTGCATATGCCTAAAAATTAAAATAAATCAAAAAAACAATTTTTTGCAACTTTTGTTTATTTTTTGTTCAAATTAACTTTTGATTACTTTCTGGAAGTCTATAAGTTACAGTCTGAGAATCAAGAAGAATTGAATAAAGAAGAATGGCCAAATTAACTTTTTTCATAGATGCCCAAAAATTTTTAAGCACTCTTTGGAAAATTAAATAATCTTTTTTTGTGATGCGTAATCAGTTTTGTGATAACGAAGAAAATCCGTTAAAGATTAAACATGCTAACTTAAATTAAATCATTATTTTTGCAAAAAAATACGGTTNAATAGTACAAAAAAATATTTCACTGAAAATTGCCAAATTGTAAAGCGAATCAAACGAAGAAAGTTGAGAGATATAAAATATCCGAACAAATTTACATTTAAGGTTTGAGCTTATTTCAACCTGCTGTTGTTCCAGGCAGCGGTCACAAAAAATTCATTGGGTCGATTTATTATCCTTCTTGGCGATATTTTCAATTTCTATGACAAATATTCAAGCATTTGATTTTTCCAGTTTTTCGTTCATAAATGCAATTATTATTATAACAACTGGAATTGAAATTATGTTGAGAACTATTGAACATTTTGTTCTTCTTCATCAAGATACGGATGACACACGAATTCAGCAGGTTAAAATAAAATGTGTTCAAAAAAACGTTGAAAATATAAACTTTTGATAAAATTTAAAGAGGGAAATTTTCGTTTACGATATTTATAATTCCGTTAAAAAATCATTTTCAAATTTTATTTTTAACAAGTTTTCTCAAATTCTTATGTAAAATACATCTTTTTCAAATAAGTTTCGTGAAGTTTCTTTAAAAAATACAGTATGTAAAAAAATTGTTCGAGACCAAAAGCTCCAATTTGCTCTGGATTGAAAGTAAATTTCCTGCAAATTATAGGTTTGGATCCAGAGCAATTTTCCTTGTTGGTCTCGAACATTTTTTTTACATACTGTATGTATGAAAAAAATCTCATAAATAAGTTTTTTGACTATATGAGTCAAAAAGTTTGTCCTTGAAAACAAGTTTCTTCAATTATCTATAAGTTCAATCTGATAAATATAATATGCTTTTCTCGAAAGCTTTCAAGATTATGAAATGATATTCGAAATTGACTTGTTAGCAAACTGAAACTCTTTGAATCGTAGGAACCTGTTTTTTCAATGACAAACTATTTGACTCATAATATATGGTTAAGTTTTGTTTAAAAATAAGTTTGAAAAGATTTTTTTTTAAATAAGTTTTTGAAGCTTCGTTAAATTTTAAATTCAAAAAATAATTTTTTTTAGATAAGTTTGAAGTTAGTTTGAGAAGAAATAAGTTATACAATAAGTTGGAAAGATATTTTTTAAAATCAGTATCAAAATTTTCTTTAATACATTTTCAAAATAGGGTTTCGTCAAAATTTGTTTGAAATTTTTTTTAATAAGTTTGACAATTTTTCAAAATAATTTTGAAAGCAATTGTTTAAAAATTAGTTTGAAAAGATTTTTTCAAAATAAGTTTTAATATAATAATTATATTTTTCAGGATATAGAAATGCTGCCAGCTACTCAAATCAATAATGAAAATATAAGCAATAATATTGAAAAAATTCTTGAGTTGATGATGTCAAGAAATAACTTGAATAATAAAGCAAAACCACCGCCGTACGAAAATGAAGCATGTAATTTGTGATTAAAATTACATCCAAGAACTCTGTCGATTTTCATCGGTATTTTTTTGTTTTGCCTGTCTACCGATCAAAAATATATTTTGTATGAAATAAGTTACATTTTAACCCACGATTTTGTCTGATTTTGAGAAAATTGGAAGAAAAGAAAATCAGCAGCGAAAAACTTCAATTTAGTTAACAACTATTATTTCTTTGCCTTATCTAATAACTCATATAATAACTTCCAGTTGTATCATTCAAAATCCTAATTCTTCAACTGTTCAATTTAGTTTTCATTATCAAAACAGTATTTTTCTAATCTTAATAAGGTGGTTGAAGCAAATTGGGCCCTTCGAAACGTCTCTGAAAAACAAAATAAACTAATGGAAGTTATGATTTCGAAAAATAATCAACCCAGGAAATTTCAGCAGACATAATGCATATGTGAGAGTATGTTTTGAAATGACGTCCCTGGCGGCCAGGGCCTGGCTTTTCACGCTTTTAAAAAAAATTCAAAAGTCCAAATTAACTCTGGCGGCTTTTTTTTTAAAAGGAGCCATTTCCAGTGGTTCAGTTGCACGAGTTTTTCTCGAAGATGAATGAACCGATTTTGAAAATTCCAAAAATAGATGAGAGTCAATGGTTTGATACCTTGCATGACGCTCTTCGATTTTTGAACCGTATGCCAGTATTTAATTTTTCGATTTCGGATTTAATTTTTCTAAACTTTTCTCAAGACAAAATTTGAAATTTTTGCGAAGATTTCTTTTTGATTTAGTACAACGAAAAGAGGCGCAATTTTCGGTAATCTGGAGACCATATTAGGTTATTAGTTTTTCTACAAAGTATATCCCTGTATCACACTTTTGTTATTATCCCGGCCCTGCTACTGAAAAACACACTTAGTTTTCTAATCAGGGCCGAGATATTAACAAAAGTGTGATAAAGAGATATACAGTATGTCACGTTTTTGCTTTCTTTTTTCCAAAATTTGCATAAATCTGAATTCCACCGTTTTGATTGGTTTAATCTGAAAAAGACGTAGGTATTTCTCAATGGCGGATAGCAAGTTATGCAAATTGGAAAAAAAACTTGACATACTGTACTGATTAGTTGATCTGAGGGCTGAACTGGTATTGAATGAGCTTCTACGACATTCTCCTTATTTTTTTTCTGATTCATCTTTGTTCTTCAAAATTAAAATCCGGTGCAGTTTCCTACATGATTGATGAAACGACTTCAAGAATAATCAGAAATCGCATTCAATTCCTACTTATTTTTGAGAAGGAAAGATCGAACAATTGCATGTTTGAACACATGAAAATTATAAAGTCCGAGAAGTAACTAAAAAAGTCTACAGTCTTTTTTTGACTCTAATTTAGCTCAGGGAGGAGATAGATTTTCCAGTTTGAAAAGGTCATCTGTAACGAACTTAAACTCACAGTGAAATTGTTGAAAAAAATTTGTGATGTACTTTTTTATTCAGATTTAGGATAGATCTACAAATTAGCATTTCGGTATTTTTACGAAGATCTTCGTTTTTTGTACTAGTATATCACTGAGAATATGTCAAATCAGAGGTCCCACATCCTCTAAACATTGGAATTTTGTTTGACTTACTGTTGCAAATGATGTGCAAATTTCATTTTCCGTCGGAAATTATTCGGTAAGAAACCTGTAGATCAAACTCAACTTTTGGGCACGTCTGATCGGAAGATGTCTCGGGACGAAAATAATTAGAAATGGTGAAATTGCTACTTTCTGCGAACTAATACAGGGGGGCAATATCGCCGGTCCAATATCGCTGTATTTGCTGAAATCGCCGAATTTAACCTTCGAAATATCACGATTTTTGGCTAAAATAATTCCTGTTCCCATATCGCCGAAATTTTTTGAGATTTATATCTCAAATTACTTATGATTGACGTCATTTTCAGGATTGACCTTCCCAAATCTAGTTTTTCAAGTTTAATTTGATTGTGTTTGGTGAAGTATTAAATTCTACGCATTTTGTTGATTTATTTTATTCGAACCTATTTTTTTTTACATTTTTGAAGAAACTCTTTATTACAGAGATTAAGGTTTTTAAGATATATGATGAGGATTTTATTTGAAAACCCTGTATCTGATACAGTGTATCACTATTATCAAAATGAAAAATAATACTTTCACAGAAAAGTGAGTACAGTGGCCCCGGAACGGTAGGGTACTTAATGAAATTTAGACAGTGTATTCGGACAGGTATCGTGCAAACATTGACCCACCAGCTGTACTCATCTGCAGTATTTGATTTCGTAGATTCCACGCCAAGGTTGCTTTTTTTTGGACAATACACTTTTATAGACATTGAACTTTCGGATTGATATAAATCGAATTTATATTGTTAATTTCTTACTAACGCGTTTTTCACTTTTTGACCAAAAAAATAATTTTTGTTCTCATATCGCCGAACGTGCCCAATATCGCCGAATGTGCCAATATCGCCGAATTTTTTGTCAAAAAACTTTCGGCGATATTGCCCCCCTCCCCTCCCTGCAACAAGGTTAAAACTACGATTAAAATCTTTTGCGAAAAACTTTGTACGAATTATTTATTACTACAATTTCTAATCATTTTCAAATTTTTCTATGCTGGTCTAAATGATCCAAATGGGGGTACTAAGGGTCAAAATTTGCCTTCGGTTAACTTTGGTTTATGAAGGCGAAATTATTCCTGTAAAAGTTCATTTTTGTGTTACTGATAAATTATACTTAGTACGTATTATCAGGGATAATACTTACTTAGTATTGTTTTCGTGACAGTTCTCACTCCTTAAAGGGGGTATATCTGTCTGATTAAATAAAGGCCTTAGTGGCATTAAAAATGCTCCAAATTGATACGGGGTGATAATCAAGTGTACTAAGAACCCAATCATCAAAAATTTTTTTTCGAAATTTTTTTTTTCTAAGTATTTTTTAAAAGATGAAGTTAAAAAATAACGTTTGCTCGAATTTGACCACTAAAACTTCAAAATACGGACTTGACGTCAGCCAACTTTCTCATCAGTGTTTCACTGGCTCTCTTTTTAGCTTATTTTAGAAAAAATCGAAGCCCTTTTTTTTGGAAATTTTTTCGAACATGGTCAAAAAAATCATATTTTGAGTTTTAGCTAGAAATTGCAAAAAAGCTCGACTTAATTTCTCACAAATGTTCTGGAGAATACTTGATAAAAATTTGAGCCATTTTGCAAATATATCTTCGGAGGATATAGATTTTTAAGTCTGAAATTGTGAAAAATCGTCGGTTATTTGGCGTACTAGAATTGTTCAGTCGCCGGATCTATAAAAGCTCGCGTTAAAAGATTGACATACTACCGTTATGTGATCTGTGAAAATTTGAACTCAATTTGATATACCGTCTGGGAGGAGATAGATTTTGCAGTTTGAAAAATGTCACCTTGTTACGATACTGTACTTATTGGTGTAATGGTCAAAAATAATTTGTGATGAATTTTTTCGCAAGATTAAGAATAAAGCTACAAATCAGTATTTTCGGTTTTTCTCATAAGCGTTTACTTTTCAGAATATATCACCGTGAATATGTCAAATCTGCCAGATATACCCCCTTACCTGTTACAAATACCGACCCAAAAAGTTGGAGGCAATTTGAAGAAGTTAGGGAACATCCCTATACTTTAGCTTAAAAAGCTACATTGTGATATATCTTTATTTTGTAAATAATTCAAATTAAATGAAAAAAGTCAATCAAGAAGTATCAATTATTTGTAAAAATGTTACTGAAGTTAGCTTTGTATTTGAATCTGTAAATCTAATAATCCAAAAAAAACATGTACTTTTTCGGATATTCCAGAAACCTTACAGACCTTTTTTTTATCGCTCCGTTTCCGTTGTGCTCAATTAACTCGTAGACTCGATTTTAGCCNTTATTCGGATATTGGTGTAATGAGAAAAAGTTCTTAAAAACGTTTGAAGTTGACCCTGGAATTTTTTTGACGTAATTTGAGTACTTTTTTAAATTACTGTACAATGACTTTTTTTCAAAAGTACTCAAATCACGTGGAAGACCCCTTAAAAGAATCGTCACGAATTTCTAAGACTTTTATTGCATTTAAAATTGGCCTCCGGTTTAAATAAAGCACTCCTAGAAGTCCAAACTTCCGGAACACTGATAACATAAGAATCAGTGAGAAGAAGAATCATGCGTAGGCGTGAGGTTCTCTTTTTCTTTCTCAACACAAGAAATCAGATTCCAAAATAATTTAAGAGTTATTATACTAGAGAATTTTGTAAAAACATATAATTATTTTTAGACAGAGCGATAGAAAATCATTTGAAGTTTTATATGAGGTAATTGCAAATATAAATTAAGGTTTAATTTCATCTTATTATTGCACTTTTTTCGCAACTTTTTCAACTTTCCGCATTTTTTTGTTTTCTTATCCTCATTAAATGCCTTTAAATTCGTTTAAAATTTTATTTTGTTATTTTATTTGTATAGCAAATTGGCTGAATATTATTTTAAGCTATTGAAAAATGAATGTTGATAATGAAACTTTGCTAATATGGCCGATTTAAAAGTGAGGCAACGAGTTGGCTAAAATCGAGTCTGGGTACAGATTCATGTCTAAAGTCTACGAGTTAAGGTTCGTGGTACCAGTCTAACCCCCAAAATTTATTTTGCATTCCTGTTGAAAACACAATTATTTTTAAAATAAACTTTCTAGAAATCACTCGATTTATTTTTCCAAGAGATTCTCAAAATTACGTAAGAAATTCATAATTTCAATAATTTTTGCTTTCTTATTTTACCAAATTAGGAAACACAATAATAAGGTTTTAAAATAGCATGAGAAAATATCAGAGACAAGCAATGTTCACGGTGAAGAAGTCAGAAAGTCGTCAAAAGAAAATGCAGTTGACCTGACACGTTTCAAGCCGTAAGTCTATCAAACTCATTATGAGTCTGCCGTTTGAAATCGACAATTCTAACTGTACTATCATTAAATCGTGGTCATTCCAATACATTACTAATCGAAGATTCATCTTCTTCTGTAGGATAGTTTTGCATGGTAGATGCTCTCTTTGTAGGTTAGAAGAACGCTCGCTGGGCCGTACAGGGGGGGTGATATCGCCGAAAGTTTTCTGCCAAAAAATGTGGCAATATCGGGCATTTTTGTCGATATTGGCCCTTTCGGCGTTATGGGGACTGGCCTCAGGCTGTCCTCGCATCAGGCTCTC
>SCLH01000290.1:125957-201371 GCA_004367855.1 Oikopleura vanhoeffeni | reverse complement strand
GAAAATCGACTTTAAAACTAGTTAGTTTATTGACGATTGGTGATGAGTGACTTGTGCAAAATTTTTGAGAGAATTTTTTTTTTTCGAAACGTTTATATAATGTTTAATGGCATTTTATTGTTTAAATTGACGATTGAATTAAGTGCTCATGCCTGCTCAATCCTAAAATTATGCTTATCGGATAGCAAACTAAATTTTAGGTCGAAAAACACAATAAAATTGGCACGGACGAAATGTTGGCCCAATATCAATGCAGTTTTCGGTCGTTCCGCCCACCGCATTTTTTCATCAAAATTTCCTTCAAAATGAGCGATAAAAATTTTCGAAAATTTTTTTTTCGAAAATTAAATTTTTTTTGTCATGTAAAGCATAATATGTTTTTTGTGGCGCGATCGTGTTCAAAACAGAACATGAATAATAATTCAACCTTTAAAGGCGCCTTAGAAGGCCAAAAGTTGTTTTTTTAATACTACCATTGTGACCACCAGGTGGCTCGAAAATATTTTTTCATGGTTGGAATCATTTTTTTGAGAAAGTTTAACCATTTATAAACTCAAAGAATTAGTGCTGAGGAGTTTAGTTTTGCAGATAAATCTCCGCGTACTGACCCTAGATATTGGGGCCTCCCCTAAACTTCGCTTGTCGATCTTCTCAAATATCTAATCCTGGATTTTGATTCTAATCATCAGATGATCATTATCTGTAAAAATGGTTTTGGTGGCGCTGTTTTCAGCAGACTAAAGAGTTTTGTAATTAATCAGACGATTGTATGCCTACAAGTTAATTATAACTGCTCGAACAATTTGTGAAGAGACCACTATCTTTTACTAAAAGTCTTTTTAAACAATCTGTGGTTGGTTATCCTGCAAGACGCATTCTAATTATAGATTAATTTGCTCGAGACTATTTGAACAAGACTACTAAAAATTCACTTACCCCTTGAAATTCATTATCACAACAAAAATCAAGGATTCGGGCCGGAATCACTAAGATTATAAAAGTGGCATAATAGCAACATAATACGAATTTTGATGTACTCTGGATTTTTTGGTATAACATTTGTTAATAATGATTCGTTAAACTAGTTTGAATTGACCTGAAAATACCTACTAGATTTGTTAAGTTGAGATGTTAATTAACTTTTATCGTTTCAGTGAAAATTAGGCAATTTGGCCCCGTGTAATCTATATCGAAAATGATCCCTACTTCGCCTTTTATACCAGTAGGCGTAACTATGAGCCAGTGTTCAATCAGAATACTCGATTGTCGACTTAATCCAAGAATTCCGCTATTGCATTGGTCACTTACGCCTACTGGTGTAAAAGGAGCAGTAGGAATCATTTTCGATATACACGTAAACTTTGTGACTCACAGAGTGTGAGGCTTTTTGAGTCAGATCTCTGAACTAACTATTTTTTCGGACACTAAAAAGTAAAATAATAAAATTTTTGGATGTAATTTAGTTTCTAATAAAACATGCATTTATATTTCATCTTGAAACTGACAAAATATTGAAAAGTAAAAAAAGTTATTATTTGTTCTGAAATTTTTGATGCAACATATTTTTTTGCTACTGTGGTGTCTATCTAAGGATACCCTTTATAAGGACAACATGGCCAAAACCTTCGTTTTTTGATTACTGTCCATCCCTCGATAAGGACAATATGGAAAAAATATTCAAAAGGTATATTTTTCTGAAAATATCTATCTAGTATAATTCACTTTTTTTCGTAAAAATATAAGTGAAGAGCCAAACAAAAACAAAGAAGTTTTTCATTATTTTTCGACAAAAGAATGACCTCCGAAACTTTGGCTTATTTTTTCATATCTTCACAGTTATTTTTGAAATTTTAAGAATAATTTTTATAAAATAAGAACAATATGAATTTGGTTGAAAAAAGGATATTAAACTGTAATAAACTATTAATTTTATTTACTAAAAAAATTGTTCGAAAAACTGGGTCGAGTATAATGCATGATAAGTAATTGATTGCGGTTCACAAATTCGTGGCGTTGAAATTAACTCTTAACTCCGTGCTTGCAGTTTCTGCTCAAGTCAAAATAATATCAAACTATCGATATAAAGTGGAATATTTTAATTTAACTATTACAAATAAATTTTAGCAAATAACTCGGGAATTCTCTGCTTAAATATCAGGAAAAATTAAGGTTTTTTATGGTTAGCAAGAAATTCCCGATATATTGTCCTTGGCTAAGAAGTCGCTTGATTTCGACATTTTCTGAGTATTTTTTACAAAAATTTTCTCGAAAATTGTAAATATCAGACATAAAAAGTTTTAGGTAAAATTTCTCGATTTCATATAAGATAAGTTAAAGAACAGTTAGTACAGACTGAGGGACGCCTCAAGATCAGCCGACATATCAAATCCATTTTCTGAGGAACTTTCAGAAGTGTTTCTTTTGAGAGTATTGTTTCCAGCTTTATCTAGCATGACTGACGATTGCCTTTTTGGGTTAAATAAAAATTCTACTTTTTGAAAAAATTTAATACTAGAAAAAAATAGCCCAAGCTACTCCCAACACACAAAACCTGCTATCTAGACCGGTCACAAATATATATATCTTGTTCAGATGGAGTGAATACAAAAATCGAGAGAATGTACTAGACTGCGAAATAACCGTCCCTTATTGGCCGACAAGCGGCATCTAGTCTAACTCATCGCTTAAGATCCCTATTCTACAGCACACTGATATCTCTCGATTTTTGTGTTCACTCCCTCTGAACAGGATATTGATTTCAAATTTTCAATTTTGGAAAGCTGCGCCCTAATATCAATAATTTGGTATTACTGTTGATAAAATAAAGTGCATCAGAAAATAAGTTTTTTTTCAATTGACAGGCATTCAAATCAATATTTCCTTATTTTTCTTGAGAAACTGTCAACTTTGGTATAAAGATGCAACATGAGATGTCTCTTAATTTTTTGGCAGTTCAATACCAAATTCGAGCAAAAACTATTTCAAATATTTATATTCAGCCCGAATTCTAACGACTCCTTAAAATACTTGCTATTATTAGGACTTTATCTATTTCGTTCAATTTTATCGAAAATGAACAGAAGCAAATCGCGAGGATAAGGAACGTCGGCTTCATGACATGACAATGAACTGTCAATCTTTAGTTTATCACGTTCCCTAATTTGCAGCACAATTAAATTTCGAAAATTGAAATTCGAAGGAATTAATTAATCGGAATAGGCTGTCCAAGTTTTATCTGAAAAAATATTTAAAAATTCTATATCCCTTTAACACCTTTTGGATGATTTGAGAGATGTTGGTTGAGGGAGCCAATCCTAACACTCCTAAGACCCCTTCTAGCCACTCATGAGTCCGCTTTCTCTTCTTTTCAGCCCACATCTCTCAAATCATCCAAAAGGTGTTAAAGGGATATATTAGACAATTTAAAACTTATATTGAAAATTGAATCTGATACCTAAGGGGGCCCTTATAACCCCGGGGGTATACCTGGCTGATTTTATTAAGGTGATTGAAAATGCTCCAAATTGATTGAAGATGGTTACTGAGGGTACTGCAAACCAAATCAGCAAAAAAATTCTTAAATTTTGCATTTTTTGATTTTTTTCAAATTTTACTTGAAGAATAATGTTAGCTTCAATTTAACAATTCAAACTTCAAAATATGATATTGACGTAAGTCAACTTTCTGATGAGTGTTTCACTGGATTTCTTTTGAGCCTACTTTCGAAATCATCGAAGCACATTTTTTTGGACATTTTTTCACGGGACATTGAAAAATTCATATTTCGAATTTCAGCCAGAAATTGCATAAAAGCCCACCTTGATCTTATAGTTAAACTCTGAAGAATGCTTTGTAAAAATTTGAGCCATTTTGCAAATGTATCCTCGAAGGAGATGGATTTTAAAGTCCAAAATTGCCAAAAAACGTCGGTTTTTTGGCATTCTAAAATGGCTACTTTAACTTTTTTCAAAAACGCCTACATATTTTCTGACAGCCGTTTGGAAAATCTTTATTTTTCATCTTCTGTCGAATTTTAGGAATAGTTATGAAAATTTTCCGCAAATATAGTCCAAAATTTTTAATTTCGAATTATGAATAAAAAATCAGGAGAATCAATTATTTAATTGTTATGATCTATTAATTTCGTATGTCAACTAATGAGTTGGTCGCGCGATTTTCATTTCTAAACTATCGAGAATTTTTAAACACTGGCTGTAACTCGATAAGTGCCATTTGGCACTAAATATTTAAAATTTTATGCCCGTTCAAAAATTCCAAATAAAATTGGGTGTAATAGGCGCCATTTCTTTAATAGTAAGAATTTTTTAAATAAACGCAATTGAAGGTCAATTTATCTCAAAAAAGTTGTTTTTCTCTACTTTTTGCCATTTTTGACCATTTTCATGGAAAAAAAACTTTCATATCAAGGAAATTTTTTAATTAGCAACATAAAAAACAAGACTTTTTAGCGCATTACACCCGACATGTCTGAAGTTTATTAATATCGTCTTCAAAAAAAATTCTATGGTCGGAGTTATAGTTGGGAATGAAGTTCCAATGAAAAGTGGTTTTTAGTATTTTCACAGATAGTCAGTTATGTTAAGAAATTAAAAATATAACGTTTGCAAGAATGGACACTTTATTGAAGATAAAAAATAAAAAAATAAATTTTCACATTTTTTTCTTTTATATTATCGCTCTGAAAAAATGTACCAATCTGCAGGACTTATGGCACCCCTTAATTAAAAAAATTAAATCAAAAATTATATCTGGTGAAAGGCGTTTATTTTTTTTCAGAAGATTTCTCAACTTTCAAAAACTCATCTAAACTTTTCATGGTGCGAAATTTCGACGCGACAAAGTTGCTTATCTCAAGAGTAAACAGATAAGAAATCATTTTAGCACCAAGAATCAGGAATTGTGAAAAAAGCTAAGCATTTTTAAATATGAAGTTAATCCGATAATGGCAACTATATAAATTTAAGCGCTCCAGAGTCGAGCTGGTAATAGATTACCAAATGAGTATGTGGGTTAAAGCGATCCCCTTTTAAGTCTTCTTATTCTTACAACTCTGTTATTTTTCAATTCGTGAAAATTTTCATAGTTCTAGCCTATAACTTACAGGACAATGAGATTAAAAAAAATGATAATAGAAAATAAAGTGATTCGAAAAAATAAATGTTTTCGTTCGAGTCTTGAAATCTGAAAGATAGTCGAAAAACTTCATGATGTAATTTGATACTTCATTTTCACCATTTTATTTAAATTTGTTTTTATTTAAATGCACGAATCAAATTGAAACACAGCGCAATAAGATAAAGGACTTTTTAGATTGCGTGCTGAGAGAATGCATGACTCAGGCAGCTTGAGCCCTAAAAATGTTCAGGGTCATTCAAACAATAGCAGTTCAATTTAGAGATCGACATTTTGGGTGGGAAAAATTCCAAATACATTTAGGCCCTCACTACATTTCCATTTTGCTCCAATTTAAAATAGTTCATTTTAATTAATCCCTTATGGAATTTACAAAGTTCTTATTTGAATGAAAAAATTCTTATTTTAACCCTTTTTCCTGGATTGCAGTGAATGTGCGGCGACTACATTTCTAGTTTCTTCAATAAAATTTTCGACAAGTTTAGCACATTTCAAACAATATATTTCACCACAAAGCTGCTTGAATTTATCATTTTCGAGGGACATCAAACATTCGTAGCACGTGAAACACTAAAATATTTTGATTAAAATTGCTTACAATCGAAATCGGGTGGTTTCAAACACTTTTTCAGGGGTGACTTTCGAACTAGCACTTGTTTATCTTGAAATATAAATATTTATTAATATTTCTAATACGGACGGGGTCGGATTTAATCATAAATTACTTTTCCTGCAATTAAAATTATTTTGAAATTTATTTGCAGAATTATTTTGAAATCCCCCAAAATAGTCCGCAAATCCAAAAATGGTCTCACATATCCGACCAATTATACAATTTGAATCATATTATATCCCTTGAATTATATATATATATCCCTTAATTACACTTTTTTTAATATCCCGGCCTACTACTTAAAAACACACTACGTTTCCTAATCACGGCCGGGATATTAACAAAGGTCTGAATAGGGGATATGATTTATAGCATAAATTTTATACTATGAAATCAATACTATTAATCAGACTCAGTATTTTTACAGATATCGAAAGCTCTCATTTGAGCAAAAAAACTGTAGCTCGAAGATGGGTAAACGAAACGTTGCATAGGTATACAGTATGTCTAGGGAGCGCACGTCTTTCTTTTTTCAAATTTGCATAACTTGCTATCCGCCATTGAGAACGATCAATTTTGGCAAATACCTACGTCTTTTCCAGATTAAACTAATCAAAACGGTGGAATTCAGATTTATTTAAATTGGAAAAAAAGAAAGCAAAAACGTGACATACTGTACATAAATATTAGTTTAAATCAAGTTTAGCTTAAAACTTAGCTTAATTTTGGGTTTTCACAGACAAGATTACAAGCGTGATGGTAGAAAATTTCAAAAACGATTATTCATTTTCAAGCAATAGCTGCCAATTTTGCAACAGAAATGTTCAGCAAAAAACGTTTCGCCGTACGTAGAATAATCTGAAACCGATCGAGATCTGCCTGTCATAGTTTTGATCACTTTTATTTGTTACAAAAATATTTGTACCAAATTGGTACTACCAATTCAATTTTATTTCTGACCCATAAAATAACTTTAAGATGTTTAATTTACGAAGTGAACAAAAGCCCAAAAATCTTTTCAATAAACGGGTTACTCGTTACTGGAATTGACAGTTTCGAAACGTCCTGACAAAAATGGTCAAAGCTTAATGTCAGGACGTTTGAGTGAGCGGTGTTGTTATTATATTATTATACCGAATGCAAAGAAAGTTAATGTGTCATAGAATGACTCATAGAAGTTCGTTTTTTTAACTCGAAATTCTAAAATTTGAATATGTTTGCAACTTGTATTTTTTCTGATTTTTAAAAACCATAAAAATTCATGGAAATCTAAGAAATATATGAAAAGTATGCTTTCAGATAAGCAGAAGAAGTTGTTCTGGCTCAGGCCTGTATATTTGTGCTGACCCATGTGTTATAAAGTTAGTTAATTAACTCTATTGAAAAGGTAACGTCAGCCAGGTTGATATTTAGCGTCAGATACGGTTCAGAAATATCGTTTGTGACCGGTAAAAAAATTGTGCTCAAAATTAATGCTATACAATCCCCGATCTGTAAATTACGACTGCTCATCGTGAGGTGCGAGTTTGTTCGGGCCAATCGGATTCTCATTTCGAAAACACGTCTTGCGTAATATTTTAATTCAAGAACGTCATTTTTTATTCAAGTCATTCTAAGCTTGGTCGCTATTGGCCAAATTAAATTCTAGCGTAGGTGGGATCAAGATTGTTTATTTCGGGATTTGTGAAATTTGTTTCTCTTGCGAGCAATTTACATATCGGGCACTGTAAATAATTATTTTATAATCTAAATCTGAGAAAAATTATTACAAAATTAATTAACAGGGCGATCTGATGAACTTTTCGAGACAGATTAAAGAATTTTGAAACTTGAAATAGATTATGCTGTTTATTTGAAAGTTGAAATTAACGACGTTGGTACTATTTTGACAAATATTCAACTTTTCATTTAAATAATGCTGAGTTGAACTCTAAATATTCGTATCTTTATAAGTTTGAAAAATTCCTTTGTCAAAAATCCTATGTTAACATGGGATAATGGCGTGGACAAAATTCATTCTTTTGTTAAAGTCACAAGTCAGCCATTCTTATTGAACATTTTGGTATGTAAGTTAACGATTTATATAATATAACTTTCGGTATCAATTTTTAATATAAAAATTTCAATGAGCTGGAAATGAAAAGTGAGGGTTCTCAATAACTACACATTCGATCACTCAAATTATTTTTGCAAAAATATAAGCTATCACAGAGCTTTCATCCCGCCGCCGCCGATTTTTTTGAATTTTTGTTCAAAATACTTTTCGAACGAGAGCAGTTTGAAAAAATCTGCTCGTCCGGAATTATACACTGACTAACCATTTATGGAAACCCCCGATAATGGAAACCCATTACCATTTAATGGAAACCCATTACTATTTATGGAAACCATTTTTGAAAAACAAGGAATTACCATTTATGGAAACTATTTTTGAAAAACAAGCATGTTTGAGTAAAATAAACTCTGTTTTTGGTGTTTAATCTGCTATAAACTCTTCTAAAAAGTTTGTTGATTTCGGCTGTCTTATAATTGATCCCTGAACATGTAATTTAGAAAAAAACTCCAAAATTTTCCTTTTTTTTTAATTTTTCGGCTGAAAACAACTTTTCAAATTTTGCCCAAAATTACCATGTAATGGAAACCCATTACCATTTAATGGAAACCCATTACCATTTAATGGAAACCCATAACCATTTATGGAAACCATTTTTTCGCGAAAAATATACAACAGAAAAATATTTTCAAGTGCACCAAAGCCTTTTTCTTGTTCAAGGTAACAAATCGAAAAATTTTTGTTGAGCAAGTGATGAAAAAATGAGTTCGGCCAAACGTCGAGACATGTCAACATCAAACAAAACACCATAATCGGGTTTAATAAATTCGAAATCGTCTTGAAGAAATTATACTCGAAAGTTAATCCAAATTTGTAAAATAAATTTTATTATTGAATTCTGCCAGTTTGATCTCAATTTTAAAGTTGCTTTTTCTAAAGTTTTATAAATACGTCGCCTAGAATTTTCTACGATGCCTTGGCTTTTTTCGCACGGGAGACGTATTTTTGGCCTTAAATCCACAGGTGAGAAGAGTTTTTTAAATTTCAGGAGAAAACTTTCTCCGAATAATTGACAACGAATTTCCTTGAATAAATATCGTGACAAATATAAATTCAAATATCGTGCCGAGCTTTGTCAGCTGCTTTTTGTTTTTGAGTAAGTTCACTTGAATGTATAATCGGCACATTGGAATATTTTGGATCGGATCGGTAGGGTCGAGAAAAAATAGGACCGGGATCAGATCGGTAGACTCTCAGAAAAATTGGATCGGTAGGCTCTCAGAAAATTGAAGCGGATCGGTCGGCTCTCAAAAAAATTGGATCGGTCTGTTGTAAAAAGTTTTATGTACATTTTCAACCGGAAAGCTGTTTCTCTTCTTTAACGTCTAATCAATTATTATTAAGAATTATAAGATTATTTGTTCAATAGACGTCCCCGATCCGATTGTGCCGACTCCTGTCTTTTATCCATTATTATCCCCGGGTCACTTTAAAAACTTATTTGCCTGTTAAAAGAATAGGGAATAAGTTTTTAAAGTGACCCGGGCAGAGTATCAAATGGAACGGAACAAAACGGAACGCGACCTCCGTTCCTTCGGAATCCGGCGTTCCGTTTTTATTTTTTTTCAAAATTCTAAATTTAAATTTCTATAAATATTTCTATATTTTTAAATATTATAAGATAAAAAAAAATCTTCTTAGAATTTGTTCCCAAAATGGCTAAAACTGACGGGAAATTGTGTTTTCGGTAATTTTTTTTCAATTGATAGTTATTTTGAAAATTTGAAACACGTACAGGCTAGTATTAAGAGGTGTTTTAGCCCTGAGAAAAACAGTCTAAAATAAAAAAATTGTTTTTTAGACCAGTTTAAGGGGGTACTCAACGGTTTTTTAATTCAGGTTAGGGACATAATAACTGCACCAAATAGCCTCAAGAAGGCCACAAAATGCATTTCTGCTCTTATCATAAAAAAAAATTTCGAGGTTTTTCTCAAAATTTTCGAGTTTTTTCAGATTTTTTCTAAGTATTTTTTTTAGAAAAAATACATAAACCTCAATTTTAATAAAAAATTCTAAAAACAAGTAAAAGTGAGTAGCACCTTTTTGCTTCAGTTTTGCAGTAGCTTCAATTTGAGGGTAATTCGGTACAATCGGATGAAAATAAATTTCTAGAAACTCCAAAAATTGACTTCCGGCTAAACCAAAATGCAATTTTNTCAAAAACCGTTGAGTACCCCCTTAACTTCCGGAATTCATTTACGTGGTTAAAAATTACTTTAAAGCAACTTTTATTTTCAGCAAATGAGAAAGCACAAAAATTTATGTCAAAAAATTTCAAAAAACTACTTTCCGTAATATTTGACACAGAATTTTTCTCAAAATTGCGCTATATAAGAAATGCTTCATTTGTCACGCCGGGTTCACCCATCCTATACATGATGTACCGTACATCCTATTAGTTAATATCCTATATTTTCATATTTTCAAAAAATATATCAATGAAAATTTCATTATGAAATAGCTTATAAATGATTTAACCATAACGGAACGCGGAATGGAACGCAAGGCCGCGGAACGAAAGGTCGCGGAACGGAACGCAAAAAATAAACGGAACGCGTTCCATTTGATACTCTGACCCGGGGATAATAATCCATATAGCTTGAAATTCTCACACAAATCGGACTATCCTGGATAGTCTATCCACCATTTTCCATTTTTTTTAAACTTGTGGTTAATCTAATTTTTTTGTTGAAAAAACGGAAAAAGGTCCAATTCGAGCCAATTTTTTGTAATTTTTTACTTTGTGTGGTCATTTTGAGCTATCTAGGAACTCAATCGAATAAGCCTTTTCCAAAACCCGGAATTGAGACGGTGTGGATACGAACTTTCTGACAATTTTCCGCAAATTACGCACGAAACAAATACTCTCATTTTTTTGAAGTATTTTTATAATTCTAACAAAAAAAACACGGTAGAAAGTTCTAACGGTATGAAAGAACTTAATTTCTAAATCAACCTAGGGTGTCCGAGGTCGTGCAAATTTCAAAGCATCAAAAATGTCAGATTATACATAATACGTGAAATTTTGATTGGTCGAAATTTTAATCAATTAGAATCGAGGATTTCAAAATCTCATGACACTCAGTGTATGTTTTTGATTTCAAATATATATAAATCTATATCCCCTATTCACACTTTTGTGAATATCCCGGCCCTGATTAGGAAACGTAGTTTGTTTTTAAGTAGTGGGGCCGGGATATTCACAAAAGTGTGAATAGGAGATATATGTTCATTATTAAGTTTTGCCCTTTTTCGGCCTTTGAAAATTATAAAAAGTGCAAAAATCGTTTATTTTTGGTAATTTCTTTTTCTAGCGCCTAATCCTGTGACTGCTGCAAGATTTTTATATGTTGAAAATATATTCAAAACAAATCTTCACAGATTAAGCTGAAACTGTGGGTGCAGTAGTTATTTTCAACCACGGTCTCAAATTCGGTATTGTTTTTCTTGTATCCGGCCATCCAGCACATGAGAAATTTATTGCAAGCAAAAAAAAGTTTTTTCCTATCGAATAACTAGTTCTAGAACATCGGATTTGCTTGCAAAAATTATTTGTTTATTTACAATTCCAGACATAGGATAGTCTCAAATTACAAAAATAATAATCACAGCAAAAATTACACTAAATGAAAGTATTTCAATAATGTATTTCAGTAATGTAATAATGGCGCGCAGTAAAACTGCATTAAATAGTGATAGCGAGAAATCTGACAAAATTATTAAAATTTTGTTAGTCTATAATTTTACTAAGATAATCGAGAATGATTTTTGAAAAAGAGAAAAAAAATCGCTGTACCGTTCGTGAGTTAACTTTTTTTTGTAAATAATGTACATTTTGCCTAATACACTTTTTGGTTAGAATGCGTAGCCACAAACGTTAAAATCACACGTTAAAAGGAGTATTGGCTACGCAATTCTAACCAAAAAGTGATAAAGGGATATATAACTATAGCAATGAATTTTCAAAAAAAATTCCCGCCAAATAAGATGAATTAAAAAATTTTATAAGTCTATACCCCTATTCACACTTTTGTCTAATATCCCGGCCCGATTAGGAAACGTAGTGTGTTTTTAAGTAGTAGGGCCGGGATATTTACAAAAGTGTTAATAGGGATATTGTAAAGAATTTTTATCTGACAAATAATATCGGCATAATGTGATTTTTGGGTACGTTGATATGAAGTTAAACTTCAATGGAGAGAAATACCAGCAATAAGGTTTTATACATTTGACGGCTCATGTTAAAATATTTTCTAGAAATTTATCACTTTTATGCATTTCAAGGTTACGAACTGCAATGTGCAATTGAATTCATAGATGTCCACTTAATTCTCACAAAAAATATTCGAGTTTTAAAAAGGGCTTATTACTCCCCAGCACATTGCTGGAAGCACCCACGATCCCCTTAAGGGAGAAGTGTTTACAAAAATTTTTGTCAATTTTCCATGTTATCTACTGTAATTCAAATAAAATTTAAAAATTTTCGCACTACACTTTTTCAAGCTAAATAAGGCGGAGAGATTCGTATAACAATTAGAAAAGTCTGATGTGGACTTAAGCCAGAAAATGTACCGAAAGATTTCAAGTTCATGGCTCTCTAGCGCTAAAACTGGACACTAGATCGCCGTTAGACAAAAAAAAAATCATATTTTTGTTGGCCGAATTAGTCTAGGGAAAACTTTTGGGATAACTTTTTTTTGTGGACACTACTCCCTTAAGGTGGAGGGGGGACCTTTTTGGCATATTTTCACTTTGAGGCAATATTGTGAGAATACGAGACATAGTAAAAGTAAAAAAAAATATTGATGCTCAAACAATTAAAAGTCGACTCATGGGACTGACGATTTTTTTGACATCACCAGTTAGAGCTAGAGAGCAAATTTTCAAAAAACGCAATATTCAATCTCCTCTCTGGTTTTTCATTGGCTAGTACCAATAATTCACCTTTCTCAATCATTTTGAATTTAGAAAAAACGCTTCATACAGATTTTTGAAACTTGCCCTAGAATGCTCTCTATCGCAAATTTTACTGATTTTCGAGACCTTTTCCAAAACTTATCTCTTCTCTAAATTTGCATACAATTTCCCAACGGTATGAAAGGTATTTTTGAAGGTCTTTTACGGAAAAACCGTAAGAGCTACAAACTTCTTTTTAGCATGGCTGGAATGACCGAAACCTCGGTTGCAAATCATATGGTTTTAAGAATTTTAATAAATGGCATTTTACCAGTAAATCGAACTTAAAACAGGTTTTTTCGAATTTTCAAAAAGATTCAGCGCCTTCAATAAAGAAGCTAGAAACGTGAAAATTGTTGAGGTTATAAAAACTCACAAAATCAAACTATTCTTAAAGTGAAATTTGAAAAAAAAATTTAAACTCTAGAATTTTTCAAAAAACTGGTATTTTGACAAGTGTCGCGATAAAAGATTCAGCTCCCTGAGTTTTAATACATTTTTTATAAATCTTCGTCATCTCGAATTAACTCTATAATAAAATTAAACTTAAAGCCGATTTCGGATATCTCTTCTCGTTTTATTTCTAGAGCAGTTCAAAGTTTAAATTGAGTAAAACTTTGCAAGAAATTCGTGAAATTAAGGGTTGAAATAGACGGATAATTTACTAAAACTAAAGGGTATAATTTTTTCTCGTTAGGAAATAATTTAGTGAGAAACAAATCTGACCTCATTTCCGATAAATAAACAACTTTTTGTAATCTGGACTATTCAAATAACCGACCCGTGCCACCGTCACCTTTTATTTGTGCGATTTTTCTCAGAAATATTGCGGTGCGGCATAATCAAAACCCANTTTAAACGTAAAAAGAGAAAAAATTTATTGTTCCGAGAACATTTGTTGTATAAATTAAATATATAAAATCATTTTTTAATTCGTAACAAACTCGTAAATCATAATACGAAAACGATTTTAGAGACTGTTAATTTTTGCCCAGCAGCTAAAAACTCGCATAGATGATATTGAAATGAATTTTAACTTTCCCAATAAGTTCGAAACTAAGTAGTCGTTGATCAAACGCGAAGGAAATTTATCGTTTACGTTCAGGTAATTCGTAAAGATGAAAAAAATGGTTTCGTAATTTGCGATATAACTGGCTAATTTGATTTTAATTTTTTTTNTTTTTTTTGTTTTTCAGAAAAGATTCACCGCATAAAGGCCTAACATATGTTGGAATGGAATTTTTGTCAATTTAAGTTGTTTATTGTTTATCGAAGGTGCCGCGCACACTGACATTTCGTTGCAAAGATACTTATTTATAATAGAGAAATGCTCAAAAAAGATAATTTATTTTAATAAATCATTTTAAACACATTTTTCTAGGTCTATGGTGATTTTTTAATTCGTTATAGACTATAACTTATAGTCGAACTACTCGAAAAGTATGATCATGACGACCATTTTTATTTGTATTTTTCAACATTCGAATTTCGGATATAGATTCTATAAATAGACTATGACGTCATCATAGCGCATTTTAATTAATTGCAATCNATCGTTTAATTTTTGGTAATTCTTTTTCTAGCGCCTCTAATCCTGATGACTGCTGGCAAAAGATTTTTATATGTTGAAAAATATATTCAAAACAATCCCTTCACAGATTAAGCCTGAAACTGTGGGCAGTGCAACAAGTAGTTATTTTCACCACGTCTCAAACTTCGTATTGGTTTTTCTTCTTGTATCGCCCACTCCCAGCACCATGAAAATTTCATTGCAAGCAAAAAAGAAGTTTTACCTCCACTCGAATAACTAGTTCTAGAACAGTCGGATCTTGCTTGCAAAAATTATTTGTTTATTTTACCAATTCCAGCACATAGGATCAGTTCACAATTACAAAATAATAATCACAGCAAAAAATTACACTAAATGAAAGTATTTCAATACACTGATCTTCCAGTAATGTAATAATGGCGCGCCAGTAGAAACTGCATTACAAATATGTCATAGCGAGAAATCTGACAAAATTATTAAAATTTTGTTAGTCTATAACTTCACTAAGCCATAATCGAGAATGATTTATGAGAAAAGAGAAAAAAAATCGCACCTGTACCGTTTCGTTGAGTTTAAAACTTCTTTTGTCGCCTAAAAATAATGTACTCATTTTGCCTATATCACTTTTTGGTTAGAAATGCGTAGCCACAACGTTAAATCAC
Organism: Oikopleura vanhoeffeni; assembly: GCA_004367855.1. Taxonomy (NCBI): domain Eukaryota; kingdom Metazoa; phylum Chordata; class Appendicularia; order Copelata; family Oikopleuridae; genus Oikopleura; species Oikopleura vanhoeffeni. The sequence goes on along the minus strand of SCLH01000290.1, from coordinate 186,324 downwards.
ACGTTAAAAGAGTATTGGCTCCATTCTAACCAAAAAGGATAAAGGGCCATAATAACTATAGCCATGAATTTTTTTCAAAAAAAATCCCGCCAAATTAAGATGAATTAAAATAATTTTATAAGTCTATATCCCCCTATTCACACTTTTGTTAATTATCCGGTCCTGATTAGAAACGCTAGTGTGTTTTTAAGTAGTAGGCGCCGGGCATATTTACAAAAGGTGTCTAAATAGGGATATTGTAAAAATTTTTATCTGACAAATAATATCGCGCATAATCGTGATTTTTTGCGCGTACGTTCCATATGAAGTTAAACTTCAATGGACGAGAAATACCAGCCAATAAGGTTTCTATACATTTGACGGCTTCATGTTAAAATTATTTTCTAGGACATTTATCACCTTTTATGCCATTTCAAGGTTACGAAAACTGCAACTGTGCCAATTGAATTCATAGCATGTCCACTTAATTTCACAAAAAATATTCGAGTTTTAAAAAGGGCTTATTACGCCCCCAGCACATTGCTGGAGAGACCCCACGATCCCCTTTAAGGGAGAAGTGTTTACCAAAAATTTTTGCTCACCATTTTCCATGTTATCTTACTGTAATTCAAATAAAATTTAAAAATTTTCGCACTACACTTTTCAAGCTAAATAAGGGCGGAGAGATCTTCGTATAACAATTAGCAAAGTCTGATGTGGACTTAAGCCAGAAAATGCTACCGAAAGATTTTCAAGTTCATGGCTCTCTAGCGGCCTAAAACTGCGACACTAGATCGCCGTTAGACAAAAAAAAATCATATTTTCTGTTGCGCCGAATCTAGTCTAGGCGCGGACAAACTTTTGGATAACTTTTTTTGTGGACCACTACTCCACTATACAGCGTGGAGGGGGACCTTTTTGGCATATTTTTCACTTAGCATCAGTGAGAATACGAGACATAGTAAAAGTCAAAAAACAAATATTCGAGCCTCAAACAATAAAAGCTCGACTCATGGGACTGACGACTTTTTTTACATCACCAGTTAGAGCTAGAGACGCACATTTTCAAAAAACGCAATTTTCAAATCCTCCTCTCTGGTTCTTTCATTGCGCCTAGTACCAATAATCACCACTTCTCAATCATGTTTGAATTTAGAAAAAAACGCTTCATACACATTTTTGAAAACTCTGCCCCCCTAGAAATTACTCTCTATCGCAAATTTTACTTGATCTTTCGAGACCTTTCCAAAACTTATCTTCTTCTCTAATTTGCATCACAATTTCCCAACGGTAGGGAAACGGTACTTTCCTGAAGCGTCTACTTTACGGAAAAACCGTAAGAGCTACAAAACTTCTTTTTAGCATGGCTGCCGACATGACCGAAACCTCGCGTCTGCAACATCTATATGGTTTTAAGCAGATCTTTAATAAATGGCATTTTACCAGTAAATCGAAACCTTAAAACAGGTCTTTGCTCGAATGTTCAAAAAGATTCAGCGCCTTCACATAAAGAAGCTAGAAACGTTGAAAATTGTTGAGGTTATAAAAACTCACAAAATCAAACTATTCTAAAAAGCGCAAATTTGCAAAAAAAAGAAGTTAAACTCCTAAATTTTTGAAAAAAACTGTATTTTGACAAGTGTCGCGAATAAAAGATTCATCTCCCTGATATTTAATACATCTTTCTATAAAGTCTCCTCATCTCGAATTAACTCTATAATAAAATCTAAACTTAACACAAGCCGATTTCGGCACTATCTCTTCTCCTTTATTTCTCAGAGCAGTTCAAAGTTTTAAATTGAGTAAAACTTTGCAAGAAATTTCGTGAAATAAGGCCGTTGACAATAGACGCGATAATTACTAAAAACTAAAGCGTATTAATTTTCTCTCGTTAGGAAACTAATTTAGTGAGAAAACAAATCTGACCTCCATTCCGATACATAAACAAGCTTTTGAAGCTGGACTAATTCAACATAACCTGACCCGTGCCACCGCCTCCACCTTTTATTTTCGTTGCGATTTTCCTCAGGAAAACTTACTGCGGTGCCCGCATAATCAACAACCAGTTAAGGCGTCCAGCATCGCATGTGCGATTCGTACATTTTTTCGCCGAGGTGACTTTGTTGAAAGCAAAAAAAATGTGAAAAATTTTGATTGTACTTTATCTTAACATTGAAAGTGTTCATACTTGCAAACGTTTATATTTTAAACATTTTTAACATACTTAAAGTATCTGTAAAAATATCAAACACCACTTTTCATTACAACTCCAGTTTTCCACCTTGACCCGCATGTGGATCTTTTTGTTAAAGGCGATATTTATTAAACTTCAGATATCTGGCGGGGTGCTAATGCACTACATTAGTGGGAGAATCATTCGCGGCCACATGCAAAAATTTGCCTTAAATATGAAAGCTTTTTTTCCATTGAAAAATAGCAGAAAAAAACACTTTTAGGAAAAAAAATGACCTTCAATTGAGTTTAAATATAAAAAAATGTCCTGCTTTTAAAATGTTCTAAGTACCTATTACACCGCAATTTTATATCAGATTTTTAAAAATAATAAAATTTTTATAAATGTGCGCTGCCACAATCGGCACTGAAACGGTTCCTTAAGCAAGTGTTGTAAATTCACAAGACGTTCAGAAACCGGCATATTAGCTTGACCCTTGCACGATCGGTTGAAATACGCGACCAAATACCGGATACCCCAGAAAAATTTCACCAAGCTGCATTCGCCTGATTTTTACAGAGCATTTCAAAAACTTACTCAATTAAACCATTTTTGATCTTGATTTGCGGAAAATTGTTCACAATAGTTTCTAAAGAGTCGACACAAAACATGACAAAAAAACCATTCCCATGATTTTTTCACAACAGCAGTCAGAAAATATACAACATGCCTTAAAAAAAGTTAAAGTGGCTATTTTGTTTCATTTTTATTCACCAGATTTCATAAAATAATCAGAAAAAATTTGACGAAAAATGGCTTTCAACAATTTCATAATGCTTGCAATTTTTTACTCCGAAAATTTACGAATTTAATAAAATTAAAACAAGTTTGCAACTCAAATCGCTTCCTTATAATAGAATAAACAAAATGCATTTTAATGAGCTGCATACACAATTCATTGTGGTTCAGCTAACGATAATAAGCACAAAAAAATAAACCAACTAATTATTTTCGCTAAGTTAAATTGACGCCAGTCTGCCACATCGCTCCGCTACCGCCCGTAAGTTATCTAAATTATCTCTGAACAATAAAAAATATATCAGTGCGATCAATAATTGAACAATAATTAAGTGTCATGGATAATAAAATGATATTTTCCGGCTTATTCAAATTCAGTTTTTCGATGCTAAAAATACCGTTGGCGGGTATGCTCCATCTGCCTGATTGTGTAATTGCTGCGGTATATCTTACTGCTTTCAACCGGTCTATAACTTTTGTTTGAAAGTTTACAGCGTAGAAAACGAGAAAAAAAAATTTATTGTTCCAGAACATTTGTTGTATAAATTAAACTATATAAAATCATTTTTAATTCGTTAACAAACTCGTTAACATCATAATACGAAACACGATTTCTAGAGACTGTTAATTTTTGCCCAGCAGCTAAAAACTCGCCATAGATGATATCTGACAATGAATTTTAACTCTTTCCCAAATTAACGTTCCGAAAACTGAAGTAGGTCGTTGATCAACCGCCGAAGGAAATATCTACGTTCAGGCTAATTCGTAAAGATGCAAAAAAATGCGTCTTTCCGTAATTTGCCGATATAACTGGCTAATTGATTTTTAATTTTTTTTGTTTTCTCAAGAAAAGATTCACCGCAATCAAAGGCCTAACAAATGTGTGGAATGGACAAGTTTGTGTCACATCTTGATTGTTTATTGTTTATTCGCACAGGTTGCCGCGCACACTGACATTTCGTTGCAAAGATACTTATTTATAATAGAGAAAATGCTCAAATAAAAGATAATTTATTTTAAATAAATCATTTAACACATTTTTCTAGGTCTATGTGATTTGTTAATTCCGTTATAACTAATAACTTATAGTCGAAACACTCAAAGTTATGATCATGACGACCAATTTTTATTTGTATTTTTCAACAGTCGAATTGCGGAATATACTTCTACTAAATAGACTATGACGTCCATCAGTCAGCGCCATTTTAATAATGCAATCGATCTCACAAGACTCAGTCACCTCGGATCCGGTATTAATTTTTCCTTATTTGAAGCAAAAAACTGCATGCGCTGCAAGCAAAATCAGCACGGACAACCCCTTAATCAGAGAACTCCAAACACGTGGGCCAATTCTGATCGATTTCGAAAATGTGAAATTTTATAAGAAAAATTAAAAATTCACTAAAAAATTTGAAAATATGAATGAAAACTGTAAATTTAACCTCCCTAGAATCACAGAAAAAATAGTATCATACTATCGGCTCTTCTTTGGACGTTGTTACAGAAAACTCAACGTAGTTGAAGTCCAATTACTTCTTTGCATACTGATAAAAGACTCATGGTTGCATTACCCCCACCATGGGCGGAAAACTTTCAGCCAATGGGGCTCACTTGCCCATTGTGCAGATAGGCGCTCCGCCCACGCAATCTCGTGCGCGCATGTCCGTGAATACAATCTGTGCGGGAGTCAAGAAGTTGAAATAGTTATATTTTTGCCCATCAATCAATTCAAATTCTAGAGATTTTTGCAATGTGTTAGTTCTAGAAATTTTATAGATTGGAAAACCAAGGTGTTAGCACTATCACGTATACTTGTCCCCATCGTAGGTTTCACAATTTTCACTCTTTTATGCCGGTACCAACGCAAAAGTATCTGCCTTACGTCACATTTAAATTCGATTAGATCTAAATATCATCAATCAAGAGTTATTTTTAAAAAAGTAAAATAAAATGATGAAAAATCAATCAAGATATTTTATCAAGATATTTTATTATATCAAGATATTTTTGATCATTTAATGAAGGTCGATGCATTCGAATTAAAAGAGCTTTGGCTCTACAAAGGTCGGCGTAAATTTGAAAGACATTTTGCAGTATTTTAAAATTGTTCATAAATAAATTATCCCTAACTTTCCGTTTGAAAACTTTTCTCTGCCCACACAAAACTTTTAAAATTCTACATGTATATTTCGAATTTTTGAATTCTTGAAACTTCCAAAACTTATACAGGTTGTTATAGGATTATTCAGTTAGACGGCAAAGTGGCTCAAAATCTAAAATACAAACTGTCTTTCAAAAACTAAAACATGCTCACGCAAAACGTTGTGTCATAAATTTTAAAAAATATACCTTTAACATGGCCAACTCAGTATATAAATATATCTGTTGAGTTTCTTATCCCAGAGTTTTTGAAGATTTAAAATTGCTAGCTTAACAACCGAGTATTTTCGAAACAAATTCTTATATTTTTCGCCTTCTGCCATTCATGTTTCAGTTACCCTCCAAAAAGGTGATAAGTTTTTAGCGCCCACCTCAAGGTCTTGACTCTACCACAAAGTTGACGAAGCCAAAAAATTGTGTGAGACTAAGAAGAATATAGATAAGGATTAAGATAAGAAGATGAATCAATTCTTGATATAAACTAAAAAAAACAGGGCGCCAGTATATGTTATTTTGTAAATTATACGTGAAATTTATACGTGATTATCAACCCAAGCAGATCCGAACCGATCAGGTCCGAGCAGATTTCCGAACCGATCATGAACACATTTTGAAAAACCCTGTCTGAACCTAACCGATCAAATTTTTTTTCCGAGCAATTTTTTTCCGAACTGAACCGCACAATTTTCGAAAAAGTCTGCTCTGCTCTCACAGCATATTTTGATAAGCTTGCTTCCCATGTTATTTACTACTGAGAGGCACGTTGATTGGGAAAAATATATTTTATAAGAATAACAATTAATTTAGCCGAATTGAACAAAATTGATTATTATGTATGTCGATCAGAAAATTCAAAAATCAAGAGTACTACGTACTTAATATAAACTCCATAACAAACATACGAAAATCTGTCTCAACTTCAATCCCCACTTCCGATAAGACAATGCACCATTGCGGGCACTTCCTACTTTCATTGACTATTCCATTTTTCTAAGTTTTTCCCTCGAGATTATCTTTAAGTTTATTTATAGTAAAATAAAAACTAGTCATTTTGACCTTTGTTAATAACTCATTAAATTACTGTGTGTATGATGTCATTACACTTTTGATGTGGATCAATTACTATTAATACGTATTTAAGGGGGTACCCGTCGACATGACAGGTGTTTTCAGGAGCAAACCATAGTAAAACTATAGCACATACAAAATTGCCAAAGAAATCGATCACGTCGGCCACAAGGACAAATCAATATTTTGGACCCCAGAGATGTCGAAAATTGACATAATGAATTTCAAAAGTGGCTACAAGTGGTGCTCGAGAATATATTTTCGATATCTGAGATTTGATTTTAGGCACCACTTCTCAGATTTCGAAAATATTTTCTCGGGCACCACTTGTGGCCAATTTTGAAATGCTCATTTTTGACATCTCTGGGGTCCAAAATATTAATTTAGTAGAATTGTCCTTGTGGCCGCCCAAAATTCAAAGTATTGCCTCTTCTTTACCTTCAGTTATTTTGGCTGATAATTAATCGTAGTAGAAATGTCATTGTTGCCGCCGTGATCGATATGATTAGAATTTTTACTGTCTGAGCTATCGTCTGAAAGTGGTTTCGATTCCTCAAATTATGAGAACCAACCGGTAAACCCATATATAAATATTAATCTCACAGTCATATTAATTAAGTCTCAAGGATCTTAACTTTCAAAATACAGCATGTCACATTTTTGCTTGCGATCTTAGTTTTTAGTTCGAAACAGATTGACACCTTTTATGGGTAGCGTGTCTACCATTAATTTCGACCTATAGAATTAATGGGTGGATTGTTCCGAAACTTCTTGGGGGTGAATAATATATTGCAAAATGAAAAAAAAATTTGAAAATTTTTTTTCGTAGTCACGTGATCAAAATATAGCGATTTTTCNAAATTTAACCTAAGTGGTCGGTTTTGGCCGAAAATCGATTGGTGGACATGCTATTTATGGGTCGATGAGAATTCCAATTTTTTAAACGTCTACGGGTTTGTAAATTCTGACGTTTTGATTGGTGGAGGTGGAAGAGGCAGAAAACTAAGATCGCAAGCAAAAATGTGACATGCGTATAAAAATAGATTATGTTTTATCACGAGTGAAGTAAAAGTTATAGGCTTTTCAAAATGTCAAATATTTGCTTTAGAGACCCTAGGACGTCATTTAAAATGATATTTTATTGTATTGCATCATAAAATAAACCTATGTTTAGGCCTCCCGAGCAAAAAATGAGCACCCGTTAAAAAGGTCCTATGAATTTGAAAATTTCGGATCTAAGATAGTTTTTGACGCTTGATATTTTGGTCGAAAACCACCACATTGTTGATACACCACGTGATCGATACTGTGCATAAAATTTGAGATGTCAATCTGGAGCAGAATTTTACGCGCTACACAAAAAAGTTAGTTATCATTGCGAAAAAAGATGAGCATTTTTTTTAAAGAAAGCTCTGACCGCCAGAAACAGCGCCACCAAGTGGTTGCACCAAAAAATATTTTCAGCAAAAATTTTCACCGTCGAAAACTACACTATGTCCTAAATTTGCAGACTCATAGAACCTTTTTATCGGGTAGCTGATTTTTTGCTCGGGAGGCCTACCAATGTTATTAAATCAAATATCACTTTTAAAAATCCTGAACATATTTGCCCATACAAAATCTGCTGATTTTTTTAATTTCTGAGGGTCAGCTCGGAAAACAGATCGATATCTTCCTCAAGAGTTGATAAACATAATTTAACATCCTGCAATAACAATAGTTTGGAATATCTACAAAAAAATGACATTAAGGGGGTACTCGTCGGCATGCAAGACCTTTCAAAGACGATTTACAGTGAAACTGTGTGTTATGCAATCTTACAAATAGTACCTTCAGAAGAGTCAAAACCTCCACGGCCCGTTGGACCACGGGTCATTCGAATTGCCTTTTTTCACAAATACTATCATTGACCCGGTAAATCGGTTACAAACCCGTAAAATTTTAATTATTCTGTTCCGTTTTTCGAAAACTCTAATGGTATTTTGTTGAAGTTTTCACAGGCAGTTTAATAATTTTGAAATCGCAAAAAATATTCTCTTGGATAGATCAAGCTACGAGATAACCACTCATCCATTTTTAATCATTTTATTTACTATCAATGTCTCTCAAAATAAGCAAATTTTAAAACCGGTCCAAAATAATACCACAAATGCCAATGTGTACCCTCTTAAGGGGGTGCCATAAGTCCTGCAGATTGGTACATTTTTTCAGAGCGATAAATGAAAGAAAAAAAATGTGAAAATTTTTTTATTTTTTATCTTCAATAAAAGTGTCCATTCTTGCAAACGTTTATATTTTTAATTTCCTAACATAACTGACTATCTATGAAAATTCTAAAAACCACTTTTCATTGGAACTCCATTTCCAACTTTACCCGACCATAGATTTTTTTTTGAAGACGATATACTTCAGACATTGTCGGGTGTAATGCGGTAAAAAGTCTTGTTTTTATGTTGCTAATTAAAAAATTTCCTTGATATAAAAGTTTTTTTCTCATGAAAAATGGTCAAAAATGGCAAAAAGTAGAGAAAAACAACTTTTTTTGAATTAAAAATTGACCTTCAATTGCGTTTTGATATTTAAAAATGTTCTTACTATCTAAAGAAATGGCGCCTATTACACCAACAATNCAGCATAAAATTTTTAAATATTTGGTGCAAAATGGCACTTATCGAGTGTACAGCCGAGTGTTAAAAATTTCATCGATAGTTTAGAAACGAAAATCGCGCGACCAACTCATTAGTTGACATACAGATATTTAATAGATACATAACAATTAAATAATTGATTCTACCTGATTTTTTATTGTTAATTCGAAAAACCACAAATTAAAAATTTTGGACATGATTTGCGGAAAATTTTCATAATATTTCCATAAAATTCGACAGAAGATGTAAAATAAAGATTTTTATGATTTTTCAAACGGCTGTCAGAAAATATGTAGGCGTTTTTGAAAAAAGTTAAAGTACCCATTTTTTTCGGTTTTTTGTCACAGATTGAAATATAAAAAACAGAAAACATTTTGGCAGAAAAATACGGAAAATGTTCATATTTCTTTGATTTTTTTCAAATTTTTACGATTTCAAAAATGAAAACTCGAACTCAAATCTTTCCTAAAATGAATAAAAATAATTTTATCAAGCTGAAACATATTTATANTATAGGTTCAGCTAACTATAATAAGCATAAAAACATAGACTGACTTATTATTTTCGTAAGTTATAATGACTCCAGTCTGCAGGGTTTATGGCACCCCCTTAAAAAGCCGGCGAATTATTTACCAAAACAAGAAAGAATGCTTAGTATTTGCAATTAACATAATCATTCGGTCATGATTATGAGTTGGAATAAACATCCATCATATTATCATTGACTAATTTGTCAACTGGCTTTAATCTGAAGAAAAAAATAATAATCCAAGAGCACGTCTGCTAGACAAAATAAAAAGGAAATGAATTTCAATGTCTACGATTACAAGGATGTCCGAGGTCGTTCAAATTTCTATGCTTTAAAAATTACAGCATGTTCTCCGTGAAATTTATATAAACAAAATTGTATAAAGCTGAAGTTAAATTGGTTCATATTTCAATCAATCAGTATCAAGGGACGATTTGAAATAAGAAATTTCAAAAGTCAAAAATTGGTTTCAATGTGTTTAACCCTCTCACACCCAAAACGCAATTTGGGGATGCTACTTTGGGAGCTTAGTACGGGAAAAGTAAAAGTGCTTGAAACTTTACTGTTTTTTAGTTCTAGAGATTAAGGATAGTACCTGTACCGGAACGTCATATTTTATTAATTTACATGTACCAAAAGAATGCGCCACTTATCGGTTTTCTGTAAACGGTATTATGAACTAGAGTATTCAGTGACCGCAAGTGGCCCCAGAGGGGAATTTAAACTCAGGATATAAATTCCTTCTGGGCACCTTGCGGTCAAATTATGATCCTAGTTGATAAATACGCGTTTCCAGAAACCGATAATTACGCATTTTTGGTAACGTTTAATTAATGAAATATGACTTTCCGGTACCGGTAGGGTATACTTTACCGGTCAATTTTGACCCAGCTGGTGCATCGATAAACGTTGCCAAAAATCCTCCCTCTGTAGAAAACCCTTCCGCGTCAAGTTGAATTTATTTAATTTCTGATACCGTTATTTTAACTCCCGTGAGACGAGGACTAAAAGGTCACTCCTTAAGTCGCACTTTAAGGGGTATCGACTGCTGATTTTGACATTTTCTAGATGGAAATATACTGAAAACTAACCAGCTTCATAGAGAGAAAACCGAACAATCTAATTTGTTAGACTAATCCTTAATCTTGACGAAAAATACATCACAAATTATTTTTGACCATATAACACCAAATAGGTACAATATCGTAACAAGTGACGTTTCAAAATTTACAAAATCTATCTTCCTCCAGACGGTATATCCAATTGAGGGCTCAATTTCACAGATTCACGTAACGGTAGTTATATACATTTTTAGGAGACGCTCTTTTTCGCTCCGGCGATGAACAATTGTAAGAACGACCAAATACCCGACGATTTTAAACAATTGCATGACTTCAAAATCTATCTCCTCCGAGGGATATGTTGCAAAATAAGCTCAAATTTTTTATCAGTATTCCTCAGAAAATTTTAAGAGAATAAAGGAAAGCTTTTTTGCAACCCTTTTTCGAGCTAGAACTTGAATATAGATTTTTTTTGGTCATTTTCCGAAAAATTTCCGAAAAAAAAGTGGCTTCGATTTTTCGAAAGAAGGCTCAAAAGAAAGCCACAGTAAAACACTTGCTGAGAAAGTTGGCTTAGTCAAGTCGAATATTTTTGAAGTGTTAGTGGTCAAATTTGAGCAAACGTTATTTTTTTTAACTTTACATCTTTTTAAAAATACTTACGGTAACTTTTATTTAGGTGCCCCCCACCTCTGGAGCCAAAACCGTAGTAGGTATCGAGAACGGTTTTTTGCATCCGATAGCCAAGCCAAACTTTAACCAATGAAAAAAAATTCGATTTTGTCAGGGTCTACCGGTTTACCGCTAGTCGAGCTGAAAACACCGGTTATTGGCGTTTTTAAGAGAACTAATTCATAACTTCAAAGAAAAAATCGAAAAAAATGCGAAAATTTCGAATTTTTTTTTTGATGATTGGGTCTTATTTTGTACACTTAATATCAACCCCGTATCAATTTCAGCATGTTTAATGCTCTAAGGCCTTTATTTAAATCAGAGTCGCATACCCTTAACACATTTTTTTGAAAAAAAATTTCCAAAAACCAAAAAAAATCCTAGTGTTAAAATGACCAGAAAAATTCTCTACAGATAGCTTACCCTCTCACACCCAGAGCCATATGAAAAACACCTGGTAGATGAGAGAATCAGAAATCGCAAGGTTTTACTTCTGAAATTCACTTTTTAGAAATTTTTTTGAATCTGCTCCATTTTAATTTCTGATCTGACGCTCTTTGAGTAAAGTTTGTATTTCTTTACAAGTGATTTTTTGAATAAATTGCGTAGGTTATGTTTTATTTTCGGAAAACACCTGTAGATTGAAAACCGACTAATTGCGGTTTATGCTGAAAAAGTCGTGATTTACAACAATTTTAATTCTGAATCATCTCAATTATTAATTTTTGTTCTGACGTCTCTCACTTTCTCGACAATAAACACATGCGTAGTTTGAGTACTTTGTAAATGTCATTATGTCTATGGGTTAATAGAAGTCACAATATTAAATTAAATAATATTAAAANATAATACCGTTTCCAGAAAACCGATAATTGCGCATCTTTTGGTACATGTAAATTAATAAAATATGACTTCCGGTACAGGTAGGTATACTTTACCGGTCAATTTTGACCAGCTGGTGCATCCGATAACGTTGCATAAAATTCCTCCTCTGTAGAAAAACCTTCGCTGTCAAGTGAATTTATTTTAAAAAGTCACTTTTCACACCTTTAAACACATTTTTTTTGAAAAAAAATTTCAAAACCAAAAAAAATCCTTCGTCTCAAAATGACCAGAAAAAAACGTTCTACAAGATAGCTTAAACACATTGAAACCGTTTTTTGACTTTTGAAATTTTTTATTTCAAATCGTCAGGACTAAGTTCGAAGCCCAGAAATGCTGATTTGAAAGCACCAAATAATACCTATTTAGCTTTTTTCTGGAGACAGTCTTTTGAATGGTTTTCATTTTGAAATTTATTGTGAATACACTACTGTAATATAAGATAAAAAATGTTTCACTGGATCATGAAGATATTTTCTTTTACGTAAGTTTTTCGAAAATTCAAAAAAAAATTTGTATTTTATAGCTAAATATTTCCGTACCGCGATCTGTGTAATACAAATAAATAATAGATCAACCTTGAAAGCGCCGTTCAAAGCCCGAAAGGGTGTTTTTATACTCAAATTATGTTTTTTTTTGAAAAAATTTTGACCCTATTAACTCAAAGAATCAGTGCTGAGGGTTTTAGTTTTGCAGATAAATCGCCCGGTACTGGCCCTATCTATCTACTATCTTACTTTTCTATCGAGCTATTTTGTCTATCAAAATAAAGGGCAGTTTTCAGGAGACACAAGTTGTGTCACACAACCAAAGATAGAGAGATATTTCATTCTGATGAAATTTTAGAAAATAATATCTTAAGTTTTTTATCACAAATTTTGACTAGTAAATGTTATCAGCACGGTTAATTATATCTGTCAACTAATGCGGATATCCTCACTTTTAAGCAGCACGATTTTCTATCAAAAAATGCAAAGTTAAAGATCTGTTTTGCCAAATGCTGATTCGAATAAAAAATACTGATTTATTTGTAAAAAACAGGCGTCTTGGTTATGACTACAGAATTAGGGGTTTTAGAACTTCCGGTTGTAAAACAAAATACTTGGAATTCATGAACTTTGAAAATCCGTATTGGGCCAATACTATTGGCCTCAAAATGTCAAGTCATTATCATCATTCAATGTTAAAAATCGTTCTTTATTTCAGACAAAATTTACTATAGTAGATGTCTAAATTTTCCAAGTGACCATGATTGCCATTACAAAAATCACTTACACTAAATTCTTCCGGTTAAACGATTATCCGAAAACATATTACAGGGGTGGCCCAATATCGCCGAAAGTTTCCGTGATATTGGCATTTCCAAAAATGAAAAACGCGTAGGCGTTCGAAATGACGTCATATGTCAAACATTTTTCATGATTTTATAAAGAGCTTAAGAATAAGTTCGAATGAATCACCCAATGCATAGAATTTAATACTTCACCAAACGCCATCAAATTTAAGTTGAAAATAGTAAATTTGGGAAATCAAATCATGAGAATGACGTCATTCATGACGCCCACATAGTAAATGGAATATGAATCTCAAAAATTCGGCTATATTGGCACAGGAAGTATTTTAGCTAAAAATCGTGAAATTTCGTTGGTTTTTTCTGCAAATTCGGCGATATCGGGCTTTTCCTTGTATACAGTTTCATTAAGAAGAATTAAAAAGTTTTTTTGGCCAATTTGTATGTGAAAGTTGCAAATAATATTAGTCTGGGAGACCATTTTTTGCGAGCGATGTTTCGATTGCACCTGACTGAACATTTGGGCTGAGAATGACGCTGATTGGCTGAGTCGACTACACTTTTGTGCGGAATTAACGGTCTCAAAGATCAAGGTTGTATGATATAATCTTGAGGAATTTCTGAAAACGAAACCTAAATGTGTTTCATCGATTGAGAGATTCTGGTAAAAAATTAAATAAAAATGTCCATAATAAATGTAACGTGTAAATTAATATTTTTTAACCCTAAGTTATCTTCCAGGTCCATAACTTATTGTCTATAGCCAAATATTCAAAAAATAAATTTATTTTCGAAATTTCTTGTTTCCAAGTTATCTAATCATACTAGAAATGTCAAAAATGCAACAGATACGCATATTTCTGCGATAATTTTCTTTCAAAACATTTCATTTTGGCTATGATCACATCAGAATGTCTCGGGAATAGTACCGATTTGCAACAATGTAATCTTGAGCAGACCTCTAAAATTCCTTTTTTTCTAGCCGAGATAAGACAAGTTCAACGGGCCTAGAATCTAGGCCCTAGATTTTAGTTTATGTATCAGTAAACGCAAGAAATTCTTTAGCCTTTCAGAGCTCTGGTCTTAATAACCTTAAATCTTTTGTATAAGCTTTTATAGAAAGATCTAAATTGCTGTTCAAAACCTTAATAATTTTCACAGACGATGACGCTAAAAAACGTTTTTTGTCCATTTTGAGGCAAATAAATTTAAAAAAATTTAGAACGATACTTACAGACCTGTGTACGTATTTTGTAATAAAATCTTCAAATAATTTTCTGATCTTTAAAATCCACGAAGGAGTAGGCTTTGTAAGACAAAATAACACTCTTTTTTCAAGCTTGTTCCTGATTGGTCGATCAATCAGTTATCTTCAATTATTGTTTATGATGTGAGATTTTCATTCAAATATTACATTTTATTTTACTATCGGGTTATACAATGTATAGTCTTCAAGATATTCGCACTCAAAAAACACAAAATTGTCTTCCTTCATGACGGTTACCTCCTTAATTGTTTAGTCAGTATCGGCGACCAATACTCTTTCAAGTTTGAAAATGTCAAGGAATCAGAAATTACCCTTATCTAAAATTCGTACATGTAATATGGATTATTAAAATTTTAAATGAAGTTCAACTAGAATTTTGGTATATTAATTCATCATCCTTCAACTAAAAGATGCCCATTCAACACAATGATGCAGGTAAGGGTTGTTTCCGATTGCTTGAATTTGAAAAGGGTGGTGGTCGCTGATTATGCAAAGTCACAAAAAATTACTGGAGAATTTCATGAGGAAAAAAATAGAGAAGCTACCACTTTTTTTCTAATAAACTTGATTTTTTCATGATTATTTCGAACATATTTATAAATATCTTTTGATTCCCAACAGATATACAGTATATTGATTGTCAAATTATTTTCGCGCTGAAAAAGCAACTTACGAATTCTGTTTATCCATTTCTCTCACGATTGAAAATGGCTGTTTAGCCGAAACGTCAAATAAAAACTATCTTTGATAGAAAAAACAATATACTGTATATTATAATAATTATATACAGTAGATATACTCAATCACAGAAATTTATTGAGTATAACAGACCACTGCGCGGCTATTGAGATAAATAAATATTTCCTGGAGCCTTCCATGAGGTAGTATCACGTGGTTTAATTAATCCTACTTCTCAAACGTTTTTTACTGGAATTAAACAGGAAATTTCCAGAATTTGTAATTTTTGTTCCACAATTTATTTCTTCAGCTTGATCATAAATAAAAGATTTAGGGTTGATATTTTATAAGTTTTCTGTAAACACCGCTCAAAGTAGAGCCTTCTGAAAGGCCCTGGTGCCTCTGCGGAACTTTTTTCCGTGCTTCCAAGGCTTAAAGCAGAAATTTTTAGACTGTATTTAATAAACCCGATTTTTTGTTGAAATTCCGCCTTTTAAAGTCCAAAAGTTTGTTTTTTAGTACTCGAATTGTGACCACCAAGTGGCTCCAAAAAAATTTCATGGTCGGAATGATTTTTTTGAGAAAGTTTAACTCTAAAACTGAAAAATAAGTGCTGAGAGGTTTAGTTTTGCAGATAAATTTCCCGGTACTGACCCTATCCATAGCGATAATTATCATTTTTAAGGAGGTTCTATAGGCAAAATGGACTTTTTGAATTGCTTATTTCTCTCGGCATAGAGATAGGAAGTGAATAAAACATTCTGATAAGTTAGTTCGTAATCTCTGGAAGACGTTTTGAATCATATTTTTAAGATAGCATGTTGAACCAACCGGTAAATGAGGTTAACCAGGAGCAAAAAATTTCTTGAAAAAGCTGTATTTTTTTTCGTCCTATTTAAGAAATGTTTCAAAATTTGACATTATCTGCGAAATTCAAAGGCGGAAAAAACTGTTGTTCCTATTTTCTAATTTTCTCACTAAAAAGGTATCAAAGCTGGCGAAAAGGACTGTTTTTTGCTATTTTGGCCACGGAAAGTTGTATTTTNCTACTGTATGAGAGAATTTCCACTCTACGGTTTTTCATAGTTTTCTTGCACTGTATTTAAATTTTTCCTAAAAAACGTGAATTTTTTATGAGTATTTCGAACTTGAAATCATTTTTGTCCCCATAAGTTTGAGATATCCAAGAACTTAATGAGATGAGTATTTTCCGAACGTCAAACTGTAAACGGTTTGAAGTCCACACTGTGGACACGCTATTTACTACTGATAAGCTGTTTGGTCGAAAACAATATGATTTTATGAAGCCTACGGGGACTTTATGAACATAGAAGTATTAATTTATAACCTTGGTTGTAAAAGGGATCTTCCCCTGCCGGATTTTCTATTCCGAATCGGAATAGAAAATCCGGCAGGGGATTTCCGATCCCCATTTTTTGCCTATCTTTTGCTTAAGGGGGTTCTATAGGCAAAATGAACTTTTTGAATTGCTCATTTCTCTCGGCATATACATAGGAAGTGACTAAAGCATTTTGATAAGTTAGTTCGTAATCTCTGGAAGACGTTTTAAATTATATTTTTAAGATAGCATGTTGAACCAACCGGTAAATGAGGTTAACCAGGAGCAATAAAATTCTTGTAAACGCCGTTTTTGTTTTTCGTCCTATTGAGGAAATGTTTCAAAATTTGACATTATCTGCGAAATCAAAGGCGGAAAAAAATGTTGGAAAGTTGTATTTTTTTTCATGCTACATGGCCTGGGTTACGCGACAAACACTCAAAACCAATCGGGGAACGGTGGTCGGATTTTTTTGTGAAATCAGGAACACAACTAAAATGACCCCAGAGATCAAAAAAAATAGTCAAAAATTTCTACAACTGACTTTAATGACCTAACGTTACCCCAGACCTAAATAAATCTCAGAAAAACAAACTCGAGAACCGGTGGTCGGATTTATCAGTTGGGATATTTTGACTTATTTTTTGAACTTCTCGAGTTGTTTTCTAGAATTTGTCCGAGTTTTGAAATAATCCAGTGACCGGTTTAGGAGTTACCAATTGGAGTCCCTATAGGTCATTTCGGGGTCACTTTAGGTCATTTTGGGTCGAGTTGAAACATTTTAACTATTTTTTTTTATCTTTCTATGTCATTTTAAGTCGACCCTGAAAATTCCAAAATTTTCTGCCCATTAGTTCCAGAGTTAGTTTTTGAGGTCATTCCCGGAATTAACCCTAAGTCATCAAGTATCAAAATTACACGATTTTGACTTTTTCAAAATTTCTGACTTTTAAAAAAAAATTCATACCATGTAGCCCCAAACTGGGAGTCTCGGCCCCACTACAAAAGTGTTCAGAGTTCCAAAAAAAANAGGTATATTATTAGAAATGAAAAATGTGTAATTTATACATTTCACACTTTCTCTAGATTTCACTATCGACCCGGCGAAAATCAGAAACACATTCCGAACAGAACAGTAAACTTTTTCAAAATTTAATCCGAACCGATCGATGAAACAAGAACGTATTTTTCTTTCCAAATTGTTCTACAGAACCAACATGAACAAAGAACATATTTTTGCTCAAAATCTCGCAACAGAACAAGAACATATAAAGCGGTTCACAGTGCCGACCCCTCGGTGAAATAGCTAGTTATATATGACAGACTAGATTCTCATTTTGATGGCTAACAGACTTAAAACGCCGAATGTGTGAAACTGACATCCAGGTATCATGAGCGGTCACAGTGACGCCGTCACTGTGAAAAGTGAAAAATACTAACATAAAATGGTATAGATTCTTGATAACGATATGTTATCAAAATTGTCATTTAGCGAATTATTCTTGTTACAACTTAGTAACTGAACCGAATCAACGGATAAGTACTTAAATAAATTTTTTTCCAAACAAATTCGAATAGAATATTCTTTTTTGAAAATGATGACTTTTTGAAAGTTTTTTTGCGTTTGTTCTATACGTTATCAGCTGGAGATTTGTTGACAAATGGCGATGTGCTAGAAAAAAGCATTAATGTGAAATTTGGAACTTCAAAGGTTGTGATATTTGAACAAAGTACAATTTCAGGATGCTTTCACTGAATGTTGATGCGAAAAAAATTTTTGCTTGTAAAAAAGTTTAATTTTTGAATTTTGGGGTGGTCAATTTTGTTAATGTCAGGCTCATTCTTATAAATTTGAATTCAAATGCAAGACAATCTGCATCAATTAGTTTTAAGTAAAATTATTTAAACTTTACTTTAATTTCCTCACACCCTATGTCTATCAAAAACCAGAAAAAATAAAAAGCGACTTAGCTGCGTTGGAAGTCCATTTAAAATGAGTTAACTCCTCACACCAGAAACGAAGAACTTCCCTCACACCCAAAAGCCTATCTAAAGCAATACTTTGAGCGCTTATCACGGGAAAACTGGGAAAGATATCAATTACTTATTTGTCACTGATTGAGATCAAGGATAAAATTAAGTGAACAACACGTAACATTTCTTAATTTCGAAGTTTGTAAACTACATAACTGCGAGAGAAAAGAAAAGGTTCACTCACCTTGTTTTTGAGACCATACATTTCTACATGACATATAAGTTACAAATTTAGAAGTGAAACTTTAGCTATCAAAAGTGGTCTCAAATTTGAAATATGATATCTTGATCTGCTAAACAAAACAATTATTCATAATCGCCGCGCGTCGAAATATATGCAGGTAAAATGTAAAAAATATTGCTAATCAGCTGAAAACTCAAAATCAGTACCACCTTATGTTCTATATTTGATCGAATGTCTTTGTCGGCTCTATTTGGTTACTCCCGTATGTTCTTTGCACCATCCGTGGTGCAATGGCCTTTAATCGCAATTTAGGACCCTTAATCATGTAAAAATAAGAATTTTAAAAGTGATAGATCGACTATTTGGATAATTGGACGTTTGTGCGTTTTTTTCGAAATTTTTACTGTATTACGACTGTATTACATACTTATTTTTTGCAAAAAAAAAATTTAATCATCAAAAAAAGCCTTTGAGCGGATCAAAAAAAATTCTACAGACTTTTTTCTCATTACACCATAAGCCCCAAAATGACACGTGACCGTTAATTTAGGGAATAAGTGATAAAATAGTACTGTTTTTTTAAAATTGCTTAAATTAAATTTTGAAGCAGTGAATGTTCCTTAGAAGTTTTTAAGACTTTTTTCCCGTTACACAAAAAGTCCAAAAACATCACGGGACCTTCAAATTAGGAAATAAGGTTTTTGTCAAGTAAACAAATAGTGATCAAATATACGCCGAAATTCTTTTTGGGCCAATTACACCTAATTTAAGAGTTTTGAACATATAATATTTTCCAAAAACGTTACGTGATCTTATTTTTCGAGAAATAAGGATTAATTTATGGCATATTCCAAACCTTATTTTTGATTATTCGTCACGTGATTTTATTCGGACTTTGTTGTAATTGAAAAATCTTTAAAACGTTTGAAGGTGACCCTGGAATTTTTTTTGACGTAATTTGAGTACTTTTCAATTACTGTACTATGTTTATTTTCAAAAAGTACTCAAATCACGTGGAAGACCCCTAAAGAATCGTCACGAATTTCTAAGACTTTTATTGCATTTTAAATTGGCCTCCGGTTTAAATAGAGGAGTTCTAGAAGTCCAAACTTCCGAAATAAGGATAACATAAGAATGCGTAGGCGACAGAAAGAAGAGAGAAATTAATCGTCCGCAAAAAATTTAAGAGTCATTTTACTTAGAGAATTTTGTTTAAAACATTCAATTTTTTGCAGATTAATACCCAAATTGGTGACGGTTTAATATTTCAATTTTAAGTGTCAAATTACCCCTAAATTTGTGTTATTTATGCACTTGTTTTGTCAGAATCGGCGAAAATGGAAGGAGTTTAATTTTCTTATTCACATTTGATGACTTTTTTATAAACTTTTTTTAAAAAATGTTCTCATAGGACAGTAGAAAATTTTTTGTATAATATTATTATCATAGAAAAAATATATGTTGATAATGAATCGTCGGTTATATGCTTGATTCAATGCAACACCACCGATGGTGCAAAGACACTCGGTCCAGAGATTGTCGGTCACTACGGGAGGTTAAATTGGCGTTCAATTCTTTCGAAAAATATTTTTATTCATTATTTTGAGTTTCATGAAAATCACTTGTGAAAAAATTATTCTTCGTATAGAAACTGCAGATAAAATAAACTTATTTCAAATAATCCTCAAATACTCCCCTAAAACTTACTTCCTCAGAATTTTCGATATTATGTATTCGTTTTCACACAATTATTTTTAAGATTTTGACGAAAATTCCTAAAAAAAAGTAGGAAAAAATAACTTTCGAACGGCTCATCGTATAAAATTTCAACAATATTTTTGAAATAAAATTGCAAACTATGACATATTTGAATTGTAGGTCTGTGACGATTGTTATTTCTGCGCCGTTTTTGGCTCCCGAAAATTTTGTTGCCTTTAGATAGTCAAAGGGTGTGAGGGGGTTAAGGAGTTGGCAACTGCACTCAAATGAATGTAATTTAAAAATATACTAGTATATTTATTAAACAAGCCTTTAAAACAATTTCTTTTCAAAAGATTTTCGCCAAAATGTTCTCGAAATTCTGAGATAATCAGTTTCAAGTAAAGTATCCAAATATTACGAAATTTGGTTTTTGCTTTGCAGTTCCCGTCGAAAGGTTCATTTATTGACAAAAAAATTCGCAAAATTTCGAAAATATTTTTTTTTATCAATCGATTTTACCCATGAACTTAAACCATTGTGAGCATATAAAAAAAGTTTCGCCAAGGCACCAGAGCCACAATTTTGGCTCTACTTTAAACTTTGTTTACAGAAAGCTTGAGGCAGTTCTAATTTCAATTTTTTCTGCATAAGAAAGTTGAAGGTAATATTTTTGCATCCGACATTTTATATTCCAGAATTTTTATTTTTTGTTCTAGAAAATATAGTGAGAAAAGCAAGGTATACCATACCACGTAATATACAGTCACAGTTGTCTTCACAAGTTGCATTTTTGTCGAAAACGATGCACAAGTATCTGGCCTACGTCACAGTTTAGTCCGCTTTGATTTATATCCCATAAATCAAAAGTAATTTATAAATAAGTCAAAAAATTTAATGAAAAAATCATAATTTTTGATAAAAAAATGTTTATTTTTCCCTATAAAACCAGATTATTACACTTTTTTTCTATTATTTTCAAGTAAATATGGTAATAAAGTACAACTGTGGACAATTTTTAATTGTTAAATTTACTTTTATAATTATTTAATTTTTTCATGGGATACTTNATAATTAAATTTTTTCATTGAATACTTGAAGTTGAAAGTTTAGAAATTTCACTTCGGAAAAAAAATATCTTCCCCTAGATACCAATAAATTTTATTTCAACTGTTATCCATGCACAAAACACTTTCCTAAAAACTGGCTTATCTTACACTTGTATTTAAGGTCTATTTCTGAAATAATTTTTCAGGAAGTGAANGTGGCTACGCATTCTAACCAAAAAGTGATAAAGGGATATGTAACATATCACCATTACTATAAATTGACCCAGATAATTTATCTGCTGACTTTAAAGCGCCCGCCACTCCCTTTGAATTCCCTATTTGAGCCGGAGTACATGCTCAAAATCAGCCCCTTGTCTCCGTGGTTGCTCTCTAGTTTATACGTGGCGTGATCAACTCAAAATTAGAACCCCAGGGTCCACTAGGTCCTTGAATTCAATACTTAGGACTTACCTTTTCGGTCACAAAAATCAGAGTGATTTATTTATGATTTTGAGGAGGTCTCACACATAAATTTAAAACACATCAAGGTCACGATTACAGCGAATAAAGTCGAATGCACGGCCAATTATGATGACGAAATTAATTTTTTTAACTTTTTTGCCTGCAATTTATTATTGATCTGATTTTAAACGATTAAAACAAGGACTGAAAACAGGTTACCTTGAGTGATATCGAGCGCACTTTTAAAGATCATAAAATCTAATCTTGTTGAATTTGGCTACATAAGAAAATTTTGACTTTGAAATTAATCTTTCTAATTTGTTAAAAAATGAAAAAAAAAATTCTTATTTTTTGTCATTTTTTCTCAAATTGGTTTTTAATGCCTTTAACCTCCTCACACTCAGAAACGAGAACTTCGCCTCACACCCGAAAGCCTATCTAAAGGCAATATTTTGAGCGCTTATCACGGGAAAACTTGAAAGATATCAATTAACTTATTTGTCACTGATTGAAGATCAAAGGGAAAAAATTAAGTGAACAACAAGTAACATTTTAAAATTTAGAAGATTGTAATTAATAACTGCGAAAGAAAATAGAGGTTTCACTCACCTCACTCAACCTGGTATTTTTTGAAAACAGACATTTTTACAATGACATATAACTCAAATTTAGAGTGAAACTCAGCTATAGGGTGTTACAGCAAATTCCGTCGACAACCGAGAAAATTTTTTAAAGAATCGAGAATAGGGCTTAAATTGAGGGATTCTAAAGAAATATTATTACGATATAACCAAATTCCAAAACTCAATAAATTTTCAACCCGAAAACCATTTATAAGATGTTATAAATCACGAATTTGTGCGTAGGCGGGTCAAAAGTGCCATAAAACTTAATGAAAAACACTGACGAGCGAATTCTCTCTTGCATCTTCGTTATAATGAGAATCTCTTTCGTACTTATAAAAAATATCAAAAAACTAAAAAAATCTGGCATGGCCGGCTCATTTTGAACATTTTAAATTGCCCGTTAGCACAATTTCAACGATTGCGCCCAAATTCTCGGCGGTTCTAGCTCTGATTGGCTTAGAAACAGAACCGTAATTACATTTAATAAAAATACGAATTTATTAGAATTTGTTTCGGCCAATGATGGAAGGTGGAGGTATCGTTCCCCTAGAGGCATGGTGAGCGAATTTTCAACTTAGTTGGAAATTAAGCGCCTTAATATTTTTAACGGTTTAACAAGGCCAAGTGAACTAAAACCGTCCTGAGAAAACCTCTAAAATAAAATAAATTACAAAACTGTTTTCTTGCACGAATAACAATCGTACGGATACGGTTTAAAGTTAGGTGTTAATACGTGGGTGAGACCAATGGGCAATACTTTTAGCGAATTGATGCCCAAATTGACCAAATTGAGCCAAAATGATGTCAATGCAACAGTGAGGGGCAATGGGCACAACACTTTTGATCAAAGCTCGGTGTGTTGGCCAATTGGTCCACCCACTGGATATTGATCCAGCATGCATATGTTCCCTTTAAGCTATCTTGTAGAGAATTTTTTTTTCTTGGTCATTTAAGACGCAGGATTATTTTTTGGTTTTTAGATTTTTTCATGTGCATCCGATAACCTGCAAATTTATTTTTTCTGGTCATTTTAAAGACGCAGGATTTTTTTTTTTGGTTTTTAAGATTTTTTTCTGGTTGCATCCGATAACCTTGCAAAAAATTCTCTCCTTTTGCGCACGAAAACCCTTCGCTGTCGAGTCAACTTATTTTTATTTCTGATTCCGTTATTTTAACGTTCGTGAGAACCCGGGGACTAAAAGGTCACCTCTCGCACCTTAAACACTTTTTTTTTTGAAAAAAATCTCAAAACCAAAAAAAATCCGCCGTCTAAAGAACCATAAAGAAAATTTCTCTACAAGAATAGCTTAAAACACATTGAAACATGATTTTTGACTTTTGGAAATTCCTATATTTCAAAATCGCCCTATCTCTGTAATTTCTGTAAATTTTCTTCAAAAATGGCATTTTTAAAAAAAATGATTGTTTCGTCCTATTTCTTTCTAGAATTTCGAGCATAAAAAATTGAAAAATGATCCAAATATGAATGTTTTATAAATATAAATTCTTAAAATGAAAGATTGGGAAGCAGATTTTAAAAAAAAATGCCTAAAAAATTTCCATAAATTTTGAGATTTTTTCATTATCGAGGTCATGCCGGATTTGTTTTCCTAGTTTCCAGGAATGTGCACTTTACGAGCGCTATCCTTATGGAATAGTCTCGACGGTGTTCCGTCATGCGATTTTATGGCAAAATGGACGTAATTTTCTTCAAAAGTTTAAATTTCTAAAAAAATTAATCTTTCGTTCATTTCTTCTTAGAAAATTTTTTGCGGGAAGCAATAAAAGACTTGAAAATGATGCAATAAGTTTATTTTCATGTGTGCGCCTTTAACGAGAGCTATCTTTATGTAATAGTCGCGGCAATTTCGTTGGCCCGATTTCTTGATTAATTATGGCAAATGACGTACATTTTCTCGAAAAATGGCATTCTTTCAAATATTTGTAACGCCATTATCGACGTAATGCCGAAATAGTTTAATTTTTGTGGCAATGTAATTGTGCGCCTTGACGAGAAAATTTTTATGTAATAGTCGCGCAAATTTCCCGTTGGGGCGAATTTCTTGATTATTTATGGCAAAATGACGTAATTTTCTTCGGAAAATGGCAATTTTCAATATTTGTAACGCATTATCGACGTGATGCCGGATATTCTTTTTAAATTATGTGGCATGTTATATGTGTGCCTTGACAAGACTATCTTTATGTAATAGTCGCGCAATTCCCCCCGGGTCGGCAATTACGGTGATTTATGGCAAAATGACGTAAATTTTCTCGAAAAATGGCATTTTTTTCAATATTTGTACGCCAATTATCGACGTGATGCCGAAAATATTTTAATTTTTAAGGCATGTTATATGTGCGCCTTGACGAGAGCTTTCTTTGTGTAACAGTCCGCAATTTCCCGTCGGCGAGATTATGGGTGATTTAATGGCAAAATGACCCGCGCGCGCTCACATTTCTCGAAAAATGGCATTTTTTCAATATTTGTAACGCCTATCGACGTGATGCAGAAATTTTTTAGATTTTGTGGGCTGTAATATGTGCGCCTTGACGAGAGCTATCTTTAAGTATAGTCGCGCATTTCCCTTGCGGCGATTTCAGGTGGATTTAATGGCAAAATGACGTATTTTCTTGAAAAATTGGCATTTCAATATTTGTAACGCCATACATCTTCTTAAATTTAATGTTAAAAAAAAATGAGCTTAATCAGCGGTGAATCACAAGATTTAAACGAAGCACGTCTATAGCAATAAATTCCCTGTTATGGTGAAGATCCGATTTTTGAGCCAATGAGAAACGCTTGCTTTTTTCAAAAAATTTTGGAAAATTTGAAAACAAAATTTTTGGTCTCATAATTTTTCTTGACATGTACTTTTCCGTTTATCTATAGTTGTCATTAACCTATAACATAACTCAAACTGGGGCTCATTTGCTGTAACACCCGGCTACTTCAGCCTATTGAAAAGCTGGTCTCAAAATTGAAAATATGATATTCGTTGATTGCTTACAAAATAAATTATCATGGATACGCCGCGCGTCGAAATATATGCAGTAAAATGTGAAAATTATTGCTTATCAGCTGAAAACTCAAAATTAGTACCACCTTTTGTTCTATATTTGATCGATTTGTCTTTGTCGGCTCTATTTGAGTTAAATTGCCGTCTAATTCTTTCGAAAAATAATTTTTTGAAAAATATTTTTTTTCATTATTTCGAGTTTCAAAAAAATCACTTGTGAAAAAATTATTCTTCGTATAGAGACTGCAGATAAGATAAACTTATATCAAAAGAATCTTCAAATACTTTCCTAAAAACTTGCTTCCTCAGAATTTCGATATTATGTATCGTTTTCACACAATTATTTTTTTAAGAAATTTTGACGAAAATCCTTAAAAAAAAGTAGGAAAAAATAACTTTTGAACGGCTCATCGTATAAAATTTTCATCAATATTTTTGGAAATAAAATTGCAAACTCTATGACATATTTGAATTGTAGGTCTGTGACAATGTTATTTCTGCGCCGTTTTGGCTCCCAAAATTGTTTTTGCCTTTAGATAGTCAAAGGGTGTGAGGGGGTTAAGTGAATGAACAATAGGCTGGCCGCACCAGGGATCGGCACATTCGAAATTTTTTTTGGATCGGATCGGTGGACCCGCCGGAAAAATCGGATCGCTGGACTCTTCAAAAAAATTGGATCGGATCGGTGGACTCTCCAAAAAAATCGGATCGGATCGAATCGGTGTAAAAAGTTGTTTTGAGTACACTTTCAACTTTAAAACAGCTATATTTCGTCGAAATTAATATAAAATCAAAAAATCGCTGGTTTTCTGCATTTGGTGTTTTTCCGCGTCATTTCTAGATAGTGTGCGCCAGGGGTCGCACAATTGAGATCGGGATCGGAAAAATGGATCCGATCCAATTTTTTTTGAGAATTTCGCTATTTTTTAAGTATTTTCTAGAGTTGTGGAAAAAAATTTTGCAGAAAAATTGTAGAATAGAAATAGTTTTCAAATTGTTTTTCGAAAATTTATTGTATTTTTTAATTCGAAAACTTCGGTTAGTGAAATTTTCTTATCTCACATATTTTTTTGGATGTATTGAAAGGTCAATTTTTCATGATTTTTAAAAGTCTATTGTGACTCAAATTTTGAGGAAATGCATATGAGCATATTTAGTTGTGTTTATTTCGCCGGACCTTTCCCTTGTGAAATTTTAGCTCCAATTTATTATTCATGTTGACTTCATTGTCTGTCCCTTTCCCGCAAGGACGGACACTGATAGCTAAAGTGTTGATCCAAGGATTTTGTTTCATCGTGAAATTATAAACTTATTTAGTACGATAATGTAATGTTTTAAAATAATCACAAAATTTTTTAGAGTTTTGTGTGAATTTTTGCAAATATATTCAGCTCAAAGCTTCTTCGTGTGGTCATTATGAAAAAACCATTTTTTTAAATTACTTGGCGGTCCTTTCAACCTGGATTTAACTATATGTCATAATTGTTTAATTTAAAATTATTTCAAAATTCGAAGTTTATTATTTAGCCTCTCACCTTCAAATGTGTTAAAGTTTTCAAAGCCCAAATTTTATTTTGCCGGAATAAACGCCGCGTTTTGTATATTTTATAAGATGGAATAATTTGCCCAATGTATGCGATAAAGTACAATTTGATTTATTCCATACGTCATAAAGGATATATTTATATTAATTCGACGAATATAGCTGTTTTAAAGTTGAAAGTCGTACTTCAAAAACACTTTTTACACCGATTTCGCGCGATCCGATCCGATTTTTTTTGGGAAGTCCACCGATCCGATCCAATTTTTTTGAGAGTCCAGCATCCGATTTTTCCGGCAGTGAGTCCACCGGTTCCGATCCAAAAAAAATTTCGAATGTGCCGATCCCTGATGCGGGCCGAGCTATTGTTCATTCACTTAAGGTATCCGGTCCCTAAATTGACATATTCTCGATTAAAATATTAGCCAAACAGGAGCTTCAAGGCATTATACTTCAGATTAGCCATGTTTTGTAGAACTAGCCTTCATCTTTTGTGCGTAAAACATGTGTCAAAACTTTTTTGCATGACCACACTCCTTCACCTAAACGTGCACAAGAGCCACCTTAAGCCAAAACGCAAACTACTATCTCCTCCAGGTTTTATTTTGAAAATAAACCCAAATTTAAACATAACCTGTATAATTAGTATTTTGAAACTTTGAGGAGCGCTTTTGTGGATAAAGTGCTACTATTCGTGTTCTTAGAATATGTAAAAAAACCGGTCCAAATACCGGTTTTTGGACTTTTTTCATCGGAAAATCTATCTCCTCCTAGGTTTAAGATTTTCAAAATTCCACTCAAATTTTTTGTAACGGTAGCTCGAAACAAACTAAAAATTCTGAGGCAGCCGTTTTTTTCAATTTTGACCCCAAACTGTAAATATGGAATTTTTGAAAGGTCACGTGGAAAATTTCCGTGAAAAAATGTGCTTCGATTTTTTTCGAAAGGTAAGGCCCAAAAGGAAAGCTGGAGAAACACAGAATGAGAAATGGCTTACGTCAACCGATATTTTGAAGTTGTTAGTGGTCAAATTGACACAAACGTTATTTTTGAAACATATTTTTGAGAAATAATACTTAGGAAAAAAATCGAAAAAAACGCAAATTTTAGAAAATTTGTTTGTTGTCATTTTGGATTGTTTTAACGTTCAAAACATTAAAACAATTGATTTGGTCATTTTAAGACATAATAACTGCATTAAAATGTAGGAACGGGGTACCCTGTAACCCCCTCACCCCTTTGACTACTCTAAAGGCAACAATTTGGAGCCAAACGGCGCAGATAACATTGTTCACAGGACCTACAATTCAAATATGTCATGAGTTTGCAAGTTTATTTCCAAAAATATTGATGAAATTTTTACGAATGAGCCGTTTCAAAAGTTATTTTTCCTACTTTTTTTTAAGGATTTTCGTAAATATTTCTTAAAAAATAATTGATGGAAAACGATACAAATATCGAAATTCTGAGGAGCAAGTGTTTAGGGAGAGTTTTTGAAGATTCTTTATACTAAGTTTATCTTACTGACAGTCTCTATACGAAGAATAATTTTTTTCACAAAGGTGATTTTTTTTGAAACTCGAAATATGAAAGAAAAGTAGTTTTCATAAAAATTGATTTTTTCGAAAGATTTAGAGCGGCAATTAACTCACGAAATAGGAGCCGAGCAAAGACAAATCGATAAGCACTATGAGAAAACAAAAGGGTCGGTGGGAACTATCTTGAGTTTTCAGCTGATAAGCAATAATTTTCACATTTTACTGCATATATTTCGACGCGCGGCGATATGAATAATTTTGTAAGCGATCGAGATATCATTATTTCAAATTTGAGACCAGCTTTCATAGCTAAAGTTTCACTTCCTAAATTTGTAACTTAATGTCATTGTGAAAAATGTTATGTTTTTCAAGAAATACAAGGTGAGGAGGACATCTCTTTTCTCTCGCAGTTACCTAGTTTACAAACTTCGAATTAACAATGTTACGTGTTGTTCACTTAATTTTATCCTTGATCTCATCAGGACAAAATAAGTAATGATATCTTTTCCAGTTTTCCCGTGATAAGCGCTCAAATATTGCTTAGATGGGCTTCGGGTGTTGAGGGCGAAGTTCTCGTTTCTGAGTGTAGGAGGTTAAAGCATTAAAAACCAATTTGAGAAAAAATGACAAAAAAGTAAGAATGTTTTTTTTTCATCTTTTCAATTAGAAAGATTAAATTTCAAAATCAAAATTTTCTTATGTTAGCCAAATTCAACACGATTAGGATTTTTATGATTCTTTTAAAAGTTTGCGCTCCGATATCACTCAAGGTAACCTGTTTTCAGTCCTTGTTTTAATCAGTTTAATCAATCATAATAAATTGGCAGGCAAAAAAGTTAAAAAAATATTTCTTCATCATAATTGGCCGTGCATTCGCTTTATTCCGCTGTAATCGTGACCTGATGTGTTTTAAAATTTATGTGTGAACCTCTCAAAATCATAAATAAAATCACTCTGATTTTTGTGACCGAAAACGTAATCCTAAGTATTTGATTCAGGACCTAGTTGGTCGCCTGGGGTTCTAATTTGAGTTGTTTTCACGTCCACGTATAATAACAACCACGGAGACAAGGGGTGATTACTTTGGCATGTACTCCGGCTCAAATAGGGAATTCAAAGGGAGTGGACGGGCGCTTTAAAGTCAGCAGATAAATTTATCTGGCGTCAATTTATGTAATGGATGATTGTTACATATCCCTTTATCACGTTTTTGGTTGAATTGCGTAGCCACTACTCCCTTTTTAACGTGCTGATTTTAACGTTTGGCTACGCATTCTACAAAAAAGTGATAAGGGATATCTCTTTAAACATTAATGTGATTAGGAATGTGTGGGTTAAACCCTTTGTGACACAGAGCCACCAATTGTGCTCTTAGCATACCTAAAATCATTCAAATAACGGCTCAAAAAACGGATCGTAAATCTTTTTCTTTTCAAAACCATTATAAAGAATTTTTGAATTCGGTTGCCGGAAAAAATTATTAAAATTTTTTTCGAACTGTTCGCGGTTCAGAATTACGGGGTGTGGATGTATAGGTGATTTTCGCTATGGTTCACTTCCTGATAAATTATTCAGAAATAGACCTTAAATGACAGGTGTAGATAAGCCGTTTTTAGGAAAGTGTTTTGTGCATGGGACGATAACAGTTTGAAATAAATTTATTGGTATCTAGGGAAGATATTTTTTTTCCGAGTGAGAAATTTTCGAAACTTTCAACTTCAAGTATTCAAGAAAAATTAATTTATTTGAAAGTCGAAATTAAGCAATCCAAAAGCTGTTCAACAGTTGTTACTTCTTACCATATTAACTTGAAAAAATGATTTAAAAAAAGTGATCAATAATCTGCTTTTATAGGGAAAAATAAACATTTTTAATCGCAAAATTATTGATTTTCCATCAAAATTTTTTGAAAAACTTATTTATAAAATCACCTTTTCATGTATTGAGATTATAATCAAAGCGGAGATAAACGACGATAGGCCAGGATACTTGTGCATCTTTCCGCGGAAAGGTCACTTGTGAAACAACTGTGGACCGTGTATCACCTGATATGGTATTACCTTGCGCTTTAAATTTCAAAATTCCACTGCCTTAAGCTTTCTGTAACACACATCAAAGTAGACCACAATTGTGGCTCTGGTGCCTTGACGGGACTTTTTTTTATTTATGATCACAAGAGTTAAGGAGTGTTAGGAGGCCACTCCTTACCCGCACATTACAGAATCATCCTAATGTGTTACAAGGGAATATCATATGTACGGCTTTTATTTATGATTACCAAGCAAATATCAAATTTCTCTAATATCTGTAACCCAGAGTCTGGTTGGACTATCTCCAACATAATCCCTCGCTTAGGAGGTTCTATAGGCAGCAATACTTTGTTACTGAAATTATTTTGACTGGATTTCAGAATTTGTTGATCTCACGTAGATTGTTTAATTATATAAAGAAATAAAAATTTGAAAAAAATTTACCATTCTGGAATTTTTTTCATAAAATTTTTGAAACATACTTATTTTGAGTATTATAGCGTTCTATGGCCAAGGTCGTATCTTTTGAACTAACTTTTTTAGTCATAACAACTCAAAAAATCGGAAAAATACCAAAATTTTCGGAAAAAAATTAAAAAATTTTCGGAAAAAAAATTAAAAATTTTTCTGAGAGTCGAAAATAAAAAACTCGTTTTCGGCTCCTGCGCTCGAACGGTTAAATATTTGGTCATAGTTTATAATACCGTTTCAAAAACATTCAACTTACGAATGTTTGGTCTTAAAAAAAACTGATGACAATTGGATGTCAAAATAATATCTTTTCAATCTACTCCTGGAGTTAAAAAATGAATCGTTTTAAATCAGCACAACCAGTTTTGTTAACAATTATTACGAAAAACTATAATGCACGAAAAAATTCTTGCCATTTGCTATAGGTTAACGCCGAGAAAAAAAGCACTTCTCGAACCGCTAAAGGTAGGAAAAAAATTGAAGTGAGCGTTTTTAAGCTTTTTATGAAGAATTTCAAAAAAAACGGTAAAATTTTTTTCTTTTTGTTCTAACTTGACACCCACAAATTGCAAAAATGTGATTTTTATACGAATTTCACGATTTTAACCTAACCTTAAGGGGGTGGTCGAGGCATCTGGACCTTCTTTTACAAACTGCGCCTCAGCAATAAACGGAAACAGTAGTAACTCATTCTACTTTGTATGCAAAGACAAGGTTTTGATGAATCTTTCAGATTAAAAAAAAATATTTTCCATGTTTTGGAATAGGCCTGTCCATCCTCTAGAAAGTGCCAAAAATGAATTCTTTAAAATTTTTTGTCAGCTTCGTCCAGACCAATTTTTTACGATTTTTTCACGAATGACCATTTTATTCACGTGGGAATCGACGTTCGGACCGGAATTTTAAGATTTTTCTTCTTAGGTAACAGATATTGATAATTTCTTGCGATTTAAGCGCCAGCCTAGTGAAAAAAATCAAAATTTCGGGCCCGACGTCGATGTCTCACGTGATGAAATAGTCATTCGTGAAAAATTGTGAAAATTGGTCATCATGACGAAGGCTGAAAAAAAATTTTAAGAATTATTTTTGGCACTTTTCTAGAGTTGGCAGCCTATTCCAAACATGGAAAATATTTTTTTTAATCTCAAAGATTCATCAAAACCTTCGGTCTTTTGCATACAAAATATTATGAATTACTACTGTTCTCCGTTATATTCTTGAGGCGCAGTTTTAAAAAGGTCCAGATTGCCTCGACCACCCCCTTAACCTCGGAATTTCAAAAAAAACAATTGTTTTTTTTGGAACTCTGAACACTTTTGTGTGGGGCCGAGATACTCCCAGTTTGGGGCTACATGGTAATGAATTTTTTTTTATAGGTCGGAAATTTTTGGAAAATCGTTACAAATGTGTAATTTTGAACTGATGACCTTTAGGGTTAATTCCGGGGAATGACCTCAAAACTAACTCTGGAACTAATGGGCAGAAAAATTTTGGAATTTTCTAGGGTCAACTTAAAATGACCTTAGAAAGATGAAAAAATAGTTAGAAATGTTTCAACTCGGACCACAAATGACCTAAAGTGACCCCGAAATGATCCTGTAAGGGACCCAATTGGTAACTTCCTAAAGCCGCTCACTGGGATTATTTCAAAACTCCGGGCCAAATTCTAGAAACACTCGAAAAGTTCATAAAAATAGTCAAAATATCCCAAACTTATAAATCCGACCACCGGTTCTCGAGTTGTTTTTTGAGGATTATCTTTAGGTCTCCTGGGGTCACGTTTAGGGTCATTTAAGTCAAGTTGGAATGTTTGACTATTTTTTTTGATCTTCTGGGTCATTTTTAGTTTTTCCTGAAAATTTTCAAAAAAGAATCCGACCCACCGGTCCCGACGTTGGTATTTTGAGTGTTTGCTCGTTACCCTAGCCATGGTAGCATTAAAAAAATAAACTTTCCGTGGCCAAAATTAGCAAAAAACAGTCTTTTCGCCAGCTTTGATACCTTATTTAGTGAAAAATTAGAAAAGTGGAACAACAGTTTTTCCGCCTTTGATATTTCGCAGATATGTCAAATTTTGGAAACATTTCTTAAATAGGACGAAAAAAAAATACAGTTTTTCAAGAAAATTTTTTGCCTCTGGTTAACCTCATTTACCGTTGGTTCAAACATGCTCTCTTAAAAATCTGATTTCAAACGTCTCAGAGATACGAACTAACTTATCAGAATGTTTATTTCCCACTTCCTATCTCTATGCCGAGAAGAATAACGCAATTCAAAAAGTCCATTTTGCCTATAGAACCTGCCTTAAAAATTGATAATTACGCTATGGATAGGGTCAAGTACCGGGAAATTTATCTGCAAAACTAACCTCTCAGCACTATTTTTCAGTTTTTAGATATAACTTTCTCAAAAAAATCATTTACCGGACCATGGAATTTTTTGGAGCCACTGTAGAGTTTGGTCACATTTCGAGTACTATAAAAACAAACTTTGTGGGACTTTAAAAGGCGAGATGTCAACAAAAAATCGGGTTATTAATTACAGTTCTAAAAATTTTGCTTTAAGCCTTAAGCACGGAAAAAAGTTCCGCAGTGAGGCACAGGGCCTTTCAGATAGCTCTACTTTGAGCGGTTGTTTACAGCAAAAACTTATAATTTGATATCAACCTAAATCTTTTCTTTTATGACTCAAGCTTGAAGAAATAATTGTGGACAACAAAATTACAATTCTGGAAATTTCCTGTTAATTCCAAGTAAGAAAACGTTTGAGAAGTAGGATTTAATTCAACCACGTTGATACTACCTTCAGGGAAGGCTCCAGGAAATAGTTTTATCTCAATTACCCGCGCAGTGGCTCTGTTTAGTACTTCAATAATTTCTGTGATTGAGTATATTCTCTGTATATAGATTATTATAATATACAGTTATATGTTTTTTTCTATCAAAAGATAGGTTTATTTTGACGTTTCGGCTAAACAGCCACTTTTCCAATCGTGAGAGAAATGGATAAACAGGAATTCGTAAGTTGCTTTTTCAGCGCGAAAATATTGACCACATCAATATACTGTTATCTTGTTGGGAATCAAAAGGATATTTATAAATATGTTCGAAATAATCATGAAAAATCAAGTTTATTAGAAAAAAAATGGTAGCTTTCTCTTATTTTTTTACTCCATGAAATTCTCCAGTAATTTCTTGGACTTTGCTAATCAGCGACCACCACCCTTTTTCAAATTAAGCAATCGGAAACAAACCCTTACCTGCTCATTTGTTGAATGGGCATCTTTTAGGTTGAAGGATGATGAATTAAATACCCAAAATTCTAGTTGAACTTCATGGTAAAATTTACTAATCCATATTACATGTACGAATTGAGATAAGGGTAATTTTTGATTCCTTGACACTTTTCAACTTGAAAAGAGTAACTTGGTTCGCCGATACTGACTTAACAATTAAGGAAGGTAACCGCATGAAGGAGACAATTTTGTGTTTTTTGGAGTGCGAATATCTTAAGACTATACATTGATAACCCATAGTAAAAATAAAATGTAATAATTTAGATCGAAAATCTCACATCAAAACAATAATTGAAGATAACTATGATCGACACAATCAGGTAACAGTTGAAAAAGAGTGTATTTTGGCTTCAAGCCTCTACCCTTCGTGGATTTTAAAGAGATAAATTATTTTAAGTTTTATTTACAAAATAGTACACAGGTCTGTAAGTACGTTTCTAAAATTTTTAAATTTTATTTGCTCAAAATGGACAAAAAACTTTTTATAGCGTCATCGTCTGTGAAAAAATTATTAAGTTTGAACAGGCCAATTAATCTTTCTATAATAAAGGCGATATACTAAAAATAATTAAGGTTATTTAAGACCAGAGCTCTTGGAAAGGCTAAAGATTTTCTTCGTTTACTGATGACATAAACTAAAATCTAGGCCTAGATTCTAGGGCCCGTGAACTTTGTCTTATCTCGCTAGAAAAAAAGGATATTTTAGAGGTCTGCCTCAAGTTAACATTGTGCAATGCGGACTAATTCCCGAACAAATTTTCTTTTGGGGAAATGTGTCATAGCTCAAAATGAAGTTTGAAAGAAAATTTATCGCAGATAATGCGTATCTGTTTGCATTTTTGACATTTCCTGCTATGATTAATAACTTGGAACAAGAAATTTTCGAAAATAAATTTATTTTTTTGAATATTGGCTATAGAGCATAGTTTAGGACTGGAAGATAACTTAGTTGTTAAAAAATATTAATTTACACGTTACATGATTTATTATGGACATTTTTTATTTATTTTTTACCAGAATCCTCAAGTCGATGAAACACATTTAGGTTTCGTTGTTCAGAAATTCCTCAAGATTATATCATACACCTTATCTTTGAGACCAGTAATTCCGCCACAAAAGTGTAGTCGACTCAGCCATTCAGCGTTCATTCTCAGCCCAAATGTTTCGTCAGGTGCAATCTGAAACATTCGCTCGCAAAAAATGGTTCTCCCATGATTAATATTATTTGCCAACTTCACATACAAATTGGCCAAATAACTTTTAATTCTTCTTAATTGAACTGTTTATACAAGGAGAAGCCCGATATCGTCCGATTGCAGAAAAAACCAAGAAATTTCACGATTTTTAGCTAAAATACTTTCCTGTGCCAATATAGGCCGAAATTTTTGAGATTCATATTCCATTTACTATGTGGGCGTCATGAATGACGTCATTCTCATGATTTGGATTTCCCAAATTTACTATTTTCAACTTAAATTGATGCGTTTGGTGAAGTTTAATTCTATGCAATTGGGTGATTCATTCGAACTTATTCTTAAGCTCTATAAAATTACATTGAAAAATGTGTGACTATGACGTTCATTTCGAACGCCTACGCGTTTTTCATTTTTGGAAATGCCAATATCACGGAAACTTTCGGCGATATTGGCGCACCCCGTATTATGATGTTTCGTATACGTTTAACCGGAAGAATTTAGTGTAAGTATTTTTGTAAATGGCAATCTATGGTCACTTGGAAAATTTAACACTTACTATAGTAAATTTTGTCTGAAATAATAGAACGATTTTTTAACATGAATGATGATAATACTTGACATCTTGAGGCATAGTATTGGCCCAATACGGTTTTCAAAGTTCATGAATTCCAAGTATTTTGTTTTACAACCGGAAGTTTCGAAACCCTAATTCTTATTCATAACCAAGACGCCTGTTTTACAAATAAATCAGTATTTTTATTCGAATAGCTTGGCAAAACAGATCTTTAACTTTGTGCATTTTTTGATAGAAAATCGTGCTGCTTAAAAAGTGAGGATATCCGCACTTAGTTGACGATGATACATTAACCGTGCTGATAACATTTACTAGTCAAATTTGTGATAAAAAACTTAAATATTATTTTCTAAAATTTCATCAGAATAATATTCTCTCCTTTTTTGGCTTGTGTTGACACAATTTGGTTGTCTCCTGAAAACTGCCCTTTATTTTATAGACAAATAGCTCGATTAGAATAAGATTAGTTAGATAGATAGGGCCAGTACCGGGCGATTTATTCTGCAAACTAAAACCTCAGCACTGATTCTTTGGAGTTATAGGGGTCAAAATTTTTTCAAAAAAAAACATAATTGGTATAAAACCCCTTAATGGGCTTTGAACGCGCTTCAGGTTGATACTTTTATTTAATTTGTTTACACAGATCGCGGTCGAAATATTTAGCTATAAAATTACAAATTTTGTTTTGGATTTTTCAAAACTTACGTTAAAAGGAAATATCTTCATGATCCAGTGAAACATTTTTTATCTTATAATACATTAGTTGATCTNATAGACTTTTAAAAATCATGAAAAATTGACCTTCAATACATCCAAAAAATATTGTGAGATAAGAAATTTCACTAAACCGAAAGTTTTCGAAATTAAAAATACAATAATATTTTCGAAAAACAATTTGAAATATTTCTATTCTACAATTTTTCTGCAAAATTTTTTTCCCAATCGTAGAAAAATACTTAAAAAAATACGAAAATTCTCAAAAAATTGGATCGGATCCATTTTTCCGATCCGATCCAATTGTGCCGACCCCTGGGCCGCACACTATCTAGAAAATGACGCGTCAAAAACACCCAAAATCAGAAAACCGCGATTTTCGAAGTAATTCTCTTATATTTTTCTCTTTCTGTTATTTTCTCTACACGTGAAGTCATGGGCTTTGATAGTCTAGAAAAAAGTTGCGCGGGGTTTTATCATTTTTTTCATTTTCGATCATCCAAGTATAACGCCGATAAAAATAAAATAAGACCCATGTCCGGCACCATTTTTTTTTCATTAAATGATATGATAATTCCACAGGAAGTTGTTTAAAAATTTTATGTAAAAACAATCGAGAAACTCACGTAACTGTCTCATCTCTATTTTGAAATATGAGCTAAAATATGAGAATTACCTTATTTCAAGAGTTTCTCTCACTTAAATGTTTCAAAAACTTTACTCAATATGTATAAATGTGAGACGGATATTTTTTCTGGATTTAAAGAAATTGAAAGTTTCAAACATTTTTGAGACGAATACTTTTCACCAGAAGGGAACAGTTTCGCCTAAGGGCCAGGTGCGGCCATCCAAATGAACAAGTGAAATAATGAAAAATCGCCAGTTGAACTTTTCCTACAATGCAATCGAGGTGAACTGTCTCTTAAAAAGGGAGGTCAATTTAAGAACTGTTTTTGTATGTTACAGTATGTGGATACCCATATATTTTTTAACGCAGCATTTAGAAAATTACAAAAACTTTTTTTTGTGGTTTTTATCAAAATTTACTTATTTTGTCTTTTATTTATTTATGATTTTCATGTTTCACACGCAAAATAAAAAACATCAAGGTCACGATTACCGCAAATAAAGCTGATTATGATGGCGAAATTTATTTTTACTGTAATTTCTTTTTGATCCGATTTTAACCGATTATAACAAGAGCTTAAAAACAGGTGAGCTTGAGTGATATCCAGCAGCCATTTTCAAGGACCATAAAATCAGATCTTGATGATAAGTAGTTAAATTCTGATCTAGAAAACAAATAAGAGTCACAGGGATTAGCATCTGGATTTATCGAGTATTTTGATGAAGAAAAAAAGTAAACATAACGGTTATAAATGGACAAAATAAGAACATAATTTAAAACTTAACGAAATCGTGCTCTTTTGAATTTCCAGAGTTTTCAACCATGAATACGGGTACCAAGCAAAAAATAAGCTACTCGATGAAAACGTGTTATAACATGTTACTAACTTGACAACTGAGCTAATAATGTAACTTTTGACTCTGAAAATTTTGATGGTAATCGATCTTTGACCTCCCAAAACAACGCCACCAGACCATTTTTTGCATCTTTTGCAGCACCCGAAAGTAAGTAAGGTCTCTTAGTCCAACCAAGTTTTTATCGAGAGCCGATTTTTGCTCGGTGGCCCTAACCATGAAAAACTACTCATTCAGGTTTATGCTGCATAAATTATACAAGTAAATATTTTTTTAAATCATCATAAATTTCCGATGTTGAAAAGGAAATTCGGCGGGAAATAATCATAATCAATAGATTATAATGAATATAATTTCACGGATGTTCAAAACTTACCGGGCTCATAAAATAGAAGTTACATGGTTTTGATTCAATTTTGTTCAGTCGATAAAGTTACAAAAAAAATTGTGAAATTAGAAAAAACTAGAAAATGAACATGGCCAGATATTCTTTTTCCAGCCGAAGTGCCTCTAAGTAGCAGAAAGGGCGTCCACACCGTTTACATATCCCCTATTCACACTTTTATAAATATCCCGGCCCTTCTACGGTACTTAAAAACACACTACGTTTCCTCATCAGGGCCGGGAAATTTACAAAAGTGTGAATAAGGGATATCCCTATATCACACTTTGGTTAGAATGCGTAGCCACTACTCCTTTTAACGTGTGATTTTAACGTTGTGGCTACGCATTCTAACCAAAGTGTGATAAAAGGATATCGGTATCTCGAAACCACTCATCCGATTTGGGTTTTCTTACATTTTTCAAAAATTTCTAATAATCTCGATGTTTTCAAGGATAATTTATCCTGGATAAATGATTCGGACCATTTTTTTACACTTATTCGCTGTCAGTGAAAAACTTCTTACATGATGCTAAAATTTTAAGCGTTTTTTAGTATGAAAATGCATCTTATACTTAAAAAATGCTTAAATTGTTATTTTTTTTGAAGAAAAATCGCTAAACGTTGAGTCCCTATTCGCGTCATATCAAAAGCTCCCTACTGTGGATTATTCTGTAAATATGTGTGGTCATTCAGAGCTATCTAAAAACTCAATTGGATAAGTATTTAAAAAAAAGCAATTTAAAACAAAACTACCTTAGTTTTTACTACTGACAGGCACTTTGGTTTGGAAAGGATCGTAGCCCAATATCGGCCATAAAATTAAAGGATTACCCCTTAAAAATTATTAATAAATTTAAGTTTTTCTATCTGCCTTACCTCGGGGTGCCAGCAGCATTGTTCGTATGTAATTTTTCTTAAATCTCCAAGTCCGACCACAACTTCTAAACACCGTTCACAAGACTTTCCAAACTTATCAATATAACATTCGAAGCAATAGCAAAATCCACTTTTTATAGCTCAGAACAGGATTTTTACTTGATATCGACATTTATGATCTAGGTTTTCAGAAGAAAAAAAATTAAACTTTTATTTTATTTTAGTCTTTCGAAAAAATCACTGATATTTGGGCTTGAAGTGTAATAAGGGGGTACACGTCGCTCATGAATTCAGCTGATAATTACAGACCTGAGTAAATCAACAAAAATTTTTGAATGTGCTGACAACTCGAGAGACACGCTTCGGCCCACCAGGGGCGCTAAAACTGGAATTTATTAATATAATTGATTCAATTTAAAGCTTTGGCCTAATAAATATTGCACAAAAATTATTGCTTGAAAACTATGCCGTCTTTTTTTCAGCGGAATGATTGTTGGAACAATTATTGGATGATCAATTTTGACATATTTGGAATCGTCATAACATTTCCTTACATATGCAATAGCTCATGATTATAAGATCATGAATATAAGTCTTATATTATAAGATCATGATAATAATGATGAATATAAGATGACTCCTTACGGGCCTTTTTGTAATTGACCTTTTGGGGTTGACACCAAAAAATTAAAGACAGAAAATTTAAAGACGAAAGGTAACAAAAATTGAGACTCATAATACCTACAGTGACCGAAAAACAGACAATAAACCTTTTATTGGCAATTACCGACATTCTGGTCCA
Organism: Oikopleura vanhoeffeni; assembly: GCA_004367855.1. Taxonomy (NCBI): domain Eukaryota; kingdom Metazoa; phylum Chordata; class Appendicularia; order Copelata; family Oikopleuridae; genus Oikopleura; species Oikopleura vanhoeffeni. The sequence goes on along the minus strand of SCLH01000290.1, from coordinate 145,803 downwards.
AAAATCAAAAAAACGTAATGCAAGGTATAAAACCATTGAATCTCATCTATTTTCGGAATTTTCAAAATCGGTTCACAACTGGAAATCATTCCGCTGAAAAAACCGCCTAAGTATTCATGGCTACAATGGTTGAGCCTCAACATAAAATAAGGTCAAGTTCAACGCATCGCTTGAGAACAAACCAAATATTATGTCTAGTGTTTTCACTTTAAGGGGGTACTGTCCACAAAAAAAGTTGCTCTGAAAAATTTGGTCGATTTACTATAGTGTCATTTTCAACAAAATCAATTTGCAAAGTAAATAATTACAAAACCTGTACGAAAATCTAAAGCCTTTTACACGCCGTGAATCGTGTAAAAGACTTAAAAGCGTCGTGAAGGTAATTTTTTTCTAAAGGTGGTAATTCCGCACTTTTTGGCACAAACGTCAGTTTTATTTGTTCTGGGAGTCGTATTGTACGACTCGTACACCTTTTCAGAAAAAATCAGCAACGCCCAAAACCGCCTATGACGCTCAAATTTAAAGTACAGTTGAATTCAAGGGAGCTGGTGTCGCTAACATGGCCCTTTAGCTTTTCAGGGCGAATTAGGGTCTCCAATATTTTAACAGGAAAATTCATCATGATATTGAAAGAGTAATTATATCATATAATTTATTACTTATCACTCTTTAGAGAAACTTTCATTTTTATTCATTTCGGCTATTTCGTTAAATCGTTATGAGTTTTGAAATAGCAAAAAGAGTACAAGACTTGTACAATACTAATAATATATGTGTCTGGAACTAGATCTGATGTTTGGAAATTTCAGCCGATGGGGTTGGACTTATCCTTTGTGAAGATAGGGCCCCGCCCACGCAAGTTGTTCGCATCTCGACAGGTACAACATTAGTATTGTACTACAAGTTGAAAACTTTTTTGATTTGTGCATTTTATAATTCGAAATTCGAAACCACGCAAATTTGAATCAAAATTTTTTTTATAAATAAATGGTATAAAACTCCTGGTTGTATTTGATTTTTGTTGTACAGACCACGCTTGACATTTAAAGTTAACTAAAATAAAGCAATTTCAATATAAATGTAAAGCTTATCACAAATTCCCGAAATATACCAAATTTCTTGGGTCGGAATTTGTTCCAGTTCGGAATAGGAAACTGACGCAGAGAAAAATTATCCTTGCATTTTTGCGATGTCTTTTAAATTGCATCTTGAAATATGAACCGAAAACAGGCTACTGAGTCACCTTGGTATTAAACATTCATTTGTGTGGCCTTTCTCTGGAAAATATTATCCAATTTATAAGCAAATTGTAAAATGAAGTCCTCAGAAAATGTAATGTTCAACACTCAAGAACTTTGTTAGAGGGCTAAAAAATATGTTTCAAAGTCACTTTTCGTGCAGAACATGAAATTTTGAAGATTCTGATCACAAATAACGACATCAAAATAGTAAATAGAAGTCTTTTTCGAGCGTTTGAACTTGATAAACCTAGAGTAAACCTTGTTAAATCATCAGTTAATATGAGTTCAAATTTGTTTTTGAGACGCACGACGGAGTTCAAATTTAAAAACCACAAATAAAGTAATTTTAAAGTTATAAGTAGGGAAAAAGCAGACTGTATATTTTTGGTCGACAAAATTTTGAGTCAGATTTGACAAAAGCGTGGGCCACAAAAATCGAAATTTTTTTAATTTAACCAGTTTCAATAAAATAATAAAACATTCAATCGAAAATAGACATTGATCAGAATAACTTTTACAAAGCTAAGAAAATTTTTAATATTAGATTCTGAAAATCATTTGTTTCATAACTGATTCAAAATTGCTTTTCGTCTTTAAGGACAGCTTAGATTTTGGCATATTGTATTAAGGGGGTTCTATAGGCAGCCCATATCTTTTTACTGAATCTATTTGAACTGGATTTAAAACCTGTGATCCTCCACGTAAGATTGTTAATAATATAAAGAAATAAAAATTCTGAAAAAATACATCTGGGAATTTTTCAATAAAATTTGAACAAACTTATTTGAGTATAATAGTCTATAGCAACCTCGTCCTATTGACTAAAAGACTAGGAGTCTGATTTATATTTGAACTCAACTGCCCTTTTTCAGTCATATTAACTCCAAAAATCGTAAAAAACTAAACCAAAAATATTTCGGAAAAAATATTGAATAATTCTTCCAATAGTGCGAAACCTTAAAAACTTTCGCCTTAAGCGCCGAAACGGTTAAATATTGGCATGTTATAATACCGTTACGAACAACATGGCAACTTACGAATGTTGGTCTCAAAAAACACTGGGATTGACGAACCATGCGAGGAAAAATAAATTCCAAATCGTTACTCCTGGGAGTTAAAACAAGAAATCGTCAAAATCAGGCAAAACATTTTGTTAACAAATTACGAAACTAGGACACGGAAAAATAGTTTGCCATGTAGCACGAAAAAAAAATACAACCCTTTCCGGCCAAGAATATGCAAAAAAGATACAGTCCTATTTTCGCCAGCTTTGATACCATTTTAGTGAGAAATAAAAAAAAGGGCAAAACGTAAATTATTCCTGCCTTTGAAACTTTCGCCATCGAGTAATGTCAAAATTTGTGAAAACATTCTGGCTGATATGACGAAAAAAAAATTACAGGCTTTTCAAGAAATTTTTTGCTCCTGGTAACCCATTTACCGGTTGGTTAAAACATGTTACTCCAAAATATGATTCAAAACGTCACCAGAGATTACGAACTAACTATCAGAATGTTTTATTCACTTCCTAATGTACTATGCCGAGAGAAATAAGCAATTCAAAAAGTCCATTTTGACCTATAGGTAGACCCTTTTAAGGTTTTGATGCCATATTGTTAGGGCCATACCCAGGAGACCTATCTTTAAAACCAAACCCCTCATCAGTGCTTAGTCAGCACTGATTCTTAAAATTTACGGGGTTAAACGGGGTGTGGGTGATAAATGTTTGAAATATGCGAGCAATTCAAAGTGGCTGATATCTATCACGTGACAAAATTTTCGAAATAATTAGCAATATATTTTGTCCGCCTACTCGTCACAGTTCGATTGGACACAAAACAGTAGTTAAATTTTCCATCAGGATAAAACTATTTCATGCTGCATGCAAATGTGATGCAATTTTCATGGGTTGTAATTATAAAAACAGAAATTCTCCAGATTTGGACAAAATACATTTTCTGATTTTGTAGCCGACTGAAATGTTTGAAAAATTTGATTGTTCTGAAGCATTTGAGAGTTGAAACAAGCTGAAATTTAGCCCATTTTAAAATTACTCTCTGGTTATGAAAATAACGACAAAAATGTTCTACCAGTATATACGCCAGCTATCCTCGTAGTGAGACATATGCATTTGCATATTCACTCTTACAATATCAACAAAATTATACCCATTTCAAATTACTTGCAATAGGTAGATTTTACACCCACAACCCCCTCAAAGATGAATACAAAAAAATCTTCTCATTATTTTTGAAAGAATTAAATGAAAGATTTAATGTGTAGGGACGCGCGAAATGTAAAGAGTAGGTTTTGCCCATATGTTTTCATATTGTCCTTATAGACGCACACTAGAGTATCGATTTCAATTGGTTTAATTCCAAAAATTTCATTGATTTGTATATTTTTTCAAAAAATAGTATGAAGGTCGAAGTTTGGGTTCAAAATATATGGTGTCTCTTCTTATATTTTGTTTACAACAAAACGTACTTATACGGTATAAGTTATACCCAAACAAGTGTTAATAACACGGAACTAGAATTTTCTGTCCCACCCTCTATACCGTTCCACGAGAGCATTTTGCTCGCTGCGGCCGTACGCTTTTTTTAATTGGCTTCTTGGAACCAGCTTTATACACTTGCTTGTAAATAAACTTGAAATTGGCACTAAAGCAAGATATACGAAATGGTTAATAATACCATCCTGCTTCACGAACCATTTATTTTGCACGGTAATTTGCGTCGACTACAAAATATCCGAAGTAACCCTCAATTAACGAAAATAAACTTGACTTCAAACATACCTTAATATAATACCTTAATATTTAATTAATACCTTAATATTTAATTTCGATATAACGAAAATATGGTTTTCGATGTGCTCATATTTTTTTTTCGAATATTTTGAAATTTTAAAAATCTCGATTTTGACGTCAAAATTTTATGAAAACAAACTTAATAAATAAACTTGAATTTGGCACTGAGACAATATATACGAAAAGGTTAAAAATACTATCCAGCTTCAGAAACCATTTATTTTACACGGTAATTTTGCGTCGAATACAAAATATCCAAAGTAGCCCTCAATTAACGAAGATAAACTTTAGGTTGATCGAGCAGAGATATTTTGTGAAAATGGCTATAAATATACCTTACAAGATATTATGCAACCCCTTCATATTAGAGGTCGACATATCTTGTACTCAACCAAAGTGGCTAGCAGTAGTAAATAGGGTGTCCACATTTTGGCACTTGGAAACGGTTCGTCCGATTGAGTTCTCAGAGAGCTCTAAATGACCACACATATATTTAAAACCTTGTAATAAATTTCAAAAGATATTCTGAAAAAATGGCCTGATTTAGACGATTTTTTTGTCAGATTTTTTTAAAAGTATATTTTCCTATTTTGAGCTATTAAAGACAATTGGAAGAGACAAGTTATAGTTCATATCAGCACGAAAAATTTGAATGTAATGAAAGTAGCATGATTTATGCTGCATAAATTATTATTGATTGTTCAAGTCAAACCGAGAGCACAAAACAAGATTAAATCGGTAAAATGGAAAGAGAAAATCGACTTTCATTAGAAATAAATAATTTCTTAACTATTTTACATTTTGAAGTAAAATTAATTAATTTTTCAAAATATTATCAATTTTTCATTCCGACTGCGTGAATTAATTACTTCTTAGATAAATAAAGTTAATTTAAGCTTCGAAAACGGTACTTATTTGATAAACTTTTGTGATCTTTCAAACAGTCGAGGAACCCCTTACTTAAAGATTTATTTGTTTTCGATCTATATCGACAAAAACTTGATCGGATCGACTTTTTTTTCGATCCGATTCGAGCAGGTTTTTGAAATCTTCGATTCGATCAAGTTAGATCCGATCAGGTTTTTGAAATTTTCGATCCGATCAGGTTTTTCAAATATTCGATCCGATCAGGTTTTTGAAATCTTCGATCCGATCAGGTTTTTCGAATCTTCGATCCGATCAAGTTCGATCCGATCAGGTTTTCGAAATCTACGATCCGATCAAGTTCGATCCGATCAGGTTTTAAAAATCTTCGATCCGATCAGGTTTTTCAAAAGTTATGCCCACCCCTGGTCCAATCCGCCATATTTATGATTTTCGAAACGACTCATCCGATTGAGTTCTTAGATAACAAATTATTCTTAATAATTTAACAAACAAATTCATCGGATAATTCGTTCCTGAAAGCCAAAATTTAAACAGCTGGGACACCGTATCTTTTCTAAAAAGAGTCATTTTGGTTTGGATTACCCGCCCTCAGAGAAATCGTAAATATTTGAATGATACAAACAACGCAAGATATTAGCACCCAATCAAAACCCTTGATTGCGGAATAGGCCGATTTCATTGGTCAGATTAAGAAAGGATCAACCAATCAAATGCTCAGATTTCGCATTTTTCAAATATTCAGAATTTGTACTCTGAGGGCGGGTGATCCATATCATATAGACCATATGACTTGTTTGTGAAAAGCTTGCCATTTAATTCATTTAAACGTGGCTGATAATCGAGGGTTATTAACCGTCTTATTATGAAAACAACATAATGTTTTGTATAGTATACGTGAGAAGATGACGACTGCTAAAATTTATTGCTGAGAATCACTTATTTTATTCACAAAATTCATAATACCATGTTCATGATATAAAACGACATTATTTTTATTTTGCCAAAAAAATTGCCCCAGAACGATTATCAATCTAATTAAGATAATCATTTCCGCTAGTTTAACTTCAAAACGGGACAGGCCGGAAGCTATTAAAACGTGTTGATGAAATTTCCAGTAAGCTTTGGTTGCTAGAGATTTCGGAAAACTGGTAGAACCGGAAGTCGAGACACTTTTTTTTCGTGTTTGTACCACAAAAACAATTTTAATTCGGAATGCAGGAATGATTGAAACCCTATGTTTTACCAGCTGGTACCGCCTGAACATCAAATGCTTTACTTTTCTCTTTATCTTTTATTCAATAAACCAACCAGTGATGTGAATCACATCATGTGATGCTGCATCACATCAGCATCAGTTTGCATCGTATCTCTTAAAAAGTTTACAAGTCAGTAAAACATGTAGTGTAATATTTCATACTATCCTCGGGTCTAGTAAGTGGATATGAAATTGTGAATCAAAATGACATGGTGGGACCGTTGTACAATTCCCTGATTACTTACTTGTCGACTTTAAAAGTGATAAGGTCTTGATCCGAAAAAGAAAGACTAGTTTTACAAGCTGTTTTTCGATTTACTTTGATTTTTTTGAATTATGATTCATAATTTCAAGGCTAGTTTTGTGACACAATTTCGATTAATTTGACAATGTCGCGGTTTTATTAACTTTAAAGGTGATAAATCGGTGATGTGATGAAAAATTAACACATTAATTTGTAATTATATAAATTTTTTGAAATAAATTTTTAATTTGAAAAATTAGTCGGAATTTATTTTTAATGCCAGAATTTTTTAGTAATTAATTTATAATTTCAAATTTATTTCAAAATTTGCAGTTAAACATTACATCTTTTTGAAATTGTGCTTTAACTTCTAGACTCATAGAGCCATAAAAGTGGTTTTCATTTTTTTGAAAAGACCGGAAAGGACAAAAATAATCGAAATTGAAGTTCAAAGTTCAAATCGCCCATAGAGTTAGCAATTTATTTCGGAAAAATGATAAAAATTTATTTTTTGGATGAGCCGTTCGAAATATATTTTATCCTACTTTTTTTTGGATTTCTCTCAAATGTTTTTTTATCAGCTTTATCTCACAATTTATTTTTAAATTTTAGGCCCCAAAATTTAATAGCAATTATGGGCTTCCCTTCGGGAAGCCCATAATTGCTTATTAAAACAACAAGGTCTCAAATACTCAGTATTTAGGAATTCGTCTTGACCATCTTTAAAAAAATAATAATGTTTCTACCAAATGTAAAACTTTTTTTATTTCTTTTTGTTTGGAGAAAGAAAAAATGCTCATGAATAAGAAAGCGGGCGGAAATATAAGGCGCAGACATATTGTTTACTACTAATTTAACCATTTCAGAGGCGAGAATTATCGTTTCATAGACGAACCCGATAAGGTTTCACTTAATTTTATTTCACTAGCATCTCATTATTAAAATCGTATGGTTTCCTGTGGAAAACAGTTTGACTTAACTTCACTTTTTCACAGCGGAAATGAAGTGATTAATATTTTAATTGTCTTAATATAATTAATAAAAAATTTGAGACTATCCTTTATCTCAATGATTTCAGAACAATTAATTCTCTAACACTTAAACTTTTCCCATAATATGACTTCAAAGTCAAGACAAAAAGTGGCTCTCATGCTTCTGGGGGATAGCAATACTCAAATGAGTGAGGGGGTTAAGGGAGTGGGTGTCGCTGATTTTGGGTCTTGCTATGTGGATTCTCGACAAACAGGCAGTGGTAATGATTCAAAAACTTTTGAAGGTTGAAGAACAACTCTTCAAGATGATTCTTAAAAGTACAGTTATCTGATACTTTGCCACCTACGCTTTTAATAAGCCTCCTAAAAAACACGCAGTTCGTATCTTCTTCAATTTTCGTCAGTTTTTATTATTTTTTTTGTGTCAGGCTCCAGAGAAGCATCACACATAATGTATTAGCGCCCTTTTCTCGGAATTTTGCTTTATTGGGCGGGCGTAAAAAAAACAAACAAAAATTATTGATTTGATTTATGATTTAATTGAAAGTGCGCTAATTTGTTTTCTTTTGACGCTACCGAGTTAAAAATTGCACAAAAATCCATAAGGGGATTGTGGGTGCAGTAGTTATTTTGGATCACGGTCGCGAATTCGGTATTTTTTCAATGCACCTGACCATCCAGCACCTCAGGAATCGTTTGCAATTAAAAAAAACACCAAATTATTCTGGGATATTTTTTCTAGAACATTGAAACGCTTGCTAACTAAAATGCCCGAATAATGAAGATGATCAAAAACAAATTAACCCATTAGTGATCAATTTCACGGAGATTCAGGACCAAAATAAATTGGAAACTTTTGACCAATTTTCTAGAAAATTATCCAAAAATATCTTTTCGGACTTGCATAAAACTGAGAAACGGAAAATAATTCTAGATATGGTATCATTTTTTAATACAAAAAATCAAACTCGCAAGAAAAAGTTACTCTAATGAAAGTATTTCAATATGATAGTTGTTCAGATTTTTGCTGCCTCTTCAATATTTCAATTATAAGCCTAATCAATGTAATATTGGCGCGCATTAAATCAGCATGAAATAGTGATTGCAAGAAATATGAAAAATTATTAAAATTTTCTTGGTTAAAAAGTTTAATAAGATAATAGAGAAGAATTTATGAAAAGAGAAAAGAAATCGCATCTACCGTTCGTGAGGTATACTTTTTTGGTTAAATAATCTACATCTTGCCTATATTTAACTTAGCAAGGAATTTTCAAAAATAATTTTTGGCGAATTAAGATGAATTTAATAAATATCTTGGTCGCGATTGTAGAGAATTTTTTTTCTGATCCAATAATATCGGCATTATGTGATTTTTGTATACGTGGATATGACGGTATACTTCAATGAAGAAAATTACAAGCAATCAGGTTTTATGCATTTAAAGGTTGATTTGATAATATTTTCTAAAAATGAATCAATTTTTAACTTCTCAACGTTACCGACCACGATATACAATTGTTAAAATAAATGCTGGGGAAAAATAAGCCCTTTTTAAAACTCAAATATCTTCTGTGAGAATTGAGTGAGCATTTATTTTTCCAATTGTACATTGTAGTCCGTAACCTTGAGAAGTCAAAAATTAATTCATTTTCAGAAAATATTATCACATTAACCTTTAAATGCATAAAACCTAATTGCTAGTATTTCTTTCCATTGAAGTATACCGTCATATCCACGTACCTCAAAATCACATAATGCCGATATTATTGGTAAGAAAAAAATCTCTACAATCGCAACTAAAAATATTTAATAAATTCATCTTAATTCGCCGAAAATTATTTTTGAAAATCCCTTGCTATAGTTAAATATAGGCAAAATGTACATTATTTTACAAAAAAAAGTAAACTCACGAACAGTACATGCGATTTCTTTTCTTTTTTTCATAAATCATTCTCGATTATCTTATTAAACTTTTTGACTAAAAAATTTTTAATAATTTTATTCATATTTCTCGCAATCACTGATATATTGCGCGCCATTATTACATTGATTAGGCTAAAATTGAAATATTGAAAAAGGGTCAAAAATTGTAACAATTATTATATTGAAATACTTCCGATGTTCTAGAACTAGTTAATCGATAAGAAAAAATTTTTTTGCTTGCAATCAATTTCTCATGTGCTGGATGGTCGGATACAAGAAAAACAATAACAAATTTGAGACCGTGGTTGAAAATAACTACTGCACCCNTTTTTCACGTTTTTGTCTGCCTAAAGCAAAATCCCGAGAAAAGGGCGTTAATGCATTATGTGTGAGGCTTCTCTGGACCCTGACAAGGAGGCCTATTAAAAGCGCAGGTGTGGGCGTAGGTAGCATAGTATCAGATTACTGTAGTTTTAAGAATTATCTTGAAGAGTTGTTCTTCAAGCTTCAAAAGTTTTTGAATCATTACCTTTGCCTGGTTGTCGATAATCGGCATCGCAAAACCTCAAATCAGCGACAACCACTCCCTTAAGAGCGTTCTGGGTGCTTGATTGCATGCAAAATTTATCTTTCTTTGTCTGATAAATTAAACAAATAAATACAATTCCCGGGTTAATCGGTCCTGAGAAATTAATTTCGACGAATAAAAATTTTGTAATTCGACTTTGAACTCTTTTTTTAGAGTTTTAACCAAAAATAGCATATCACATAAATATGGACAAAAATGTAATTTGAATAGCGAAATTGATTTCTTCATCAAAACTGAGCTAGAAAAGTATGTTTAAGTAAGATTATCACTATAAGTTATAGTCTATAACTAACTGAAATCAGGCGTCTTATTGTTTGTTATGATATTAACATGCTGCTGTTATGTTTATAGCGGTGCGCATTTAATGTATGATTAAGAGAGATAACCTCAAAATGATAAAAATAAAATCCGAGCGTTTTATGGATTTTTTTGTGCTTAATATTTTCTGTTTTATCAAAAAAATAATCTAAATGATAAAAGACGGTTATATCCCATTTTACGAAAGTCACTTTTTTCATTTTTACGAATAACCCAAACGTGATCTGTTTTAAAAAATCCGAACGTTTTGAGGTCAACGATGTTTCTAATTTGTTTTAAAAGTTTGAATCAACTTGGAAATAAACTCTGCGAGTTATATCCTGCTGGGACAAAATTGGGGATTGAGAAAAGCGTCTTCGTAAAGTGTTTTACGAGATTATTACGATTTTTGATATAAATTGACATATCTCAAAATCATAAACAGTGTTCACGGAATAATATTTATTTTAATTTATACTTTCCAACATTTCAAACAAAATGTATGAGGCTTCAAAAAGTAGTCAAAAACTCTTGCAATTGCTGTGTTAGCACCCAGAACCCCCTTAATAAGGCAGTAACCGACGCGTTTCACTGTATTTAGACACCTGTAGTTTGATGAGGAAGATCGTACGATGTTGAAATTACAGTATGTTGGAGATAAATATCTGAATTTGTCAAAAAAAGTAACAAAAAGTTTTTTGTATGACGGTACCGGTAGTAGTACCGGTCCAAAAACTAGATTTTCGGCTTTTTACCGATAAAATCATTTTGCAAGAAATATCAGAAATTTTTATTTTTTCGTACGCCCACTAATAATGGGTTTTTCTCGGTACTATGGAGTCAGAAATTCGATTTAAGGTCTATTTGCTCAAAATCGATGAAATTTACACGTTAAATTTGCCGATTCGGTATCTTCAGCATTTTATTAAAATCATTTCCGCACTGGTATCAAAAACTTTTCCCACAAAAAGCTCATTTTCGCAATCGATAGAGACGTGGTACTATGGACTGGTTTTCTCGATATCTGATTTAGTTTTTGATGCACACATGTGGAAAGTTCAGGTACCACAAAAAATTTGCTGATTTTAGCATGTCAAGCGTTTTGATAAAAAAAATTCGACATCTGGTATGAAAATTTTTGCGAAAAAAAGCACTTTTTCGCAATCGGGCGCAAAAACATAATATGGGCGTTTTTAACTCGACAGCTGATTTAGTTTTTGATCACCACATGTTCAAAGTTCAGTTACTTTAGTATCTTGAAAAAAAATTGGAAATTTTTTTTCTCAGTTTTTTTTTAGTTTATTATTATGTTGGAACAACGGGAAAAATTGCATCACAAAATATATCGCGTATGCCTCCGTCGGTTACGTCAAATTTCACCATCTAAAAAATAATGTTGAAATTTTTTTTGAGATATTCAAAAAAAATTTCTAGTGAAGTTTAAGATTACATTGCAGGCTACCTGGTGCAAGTCAAATTAAGGTTATCGATCATAGTGTTCCAAAAATATAGCATAAATACTGAAAAAAATAATTTTTTTCGTCAAATCAAAATTTTTTTAATTGATTCAGAATCAAACCGATGACAAAATTTTGAATGCAAGAAAAATTAAGTTTCTGCTATGTATGGATCTCGAGAAACAGCCTCCATCGGTTACGTCAAATTTCACCATCTAAAAAATATTGTTGAAATTTTTTTTGAGATTCATAAAATAAAATTTTAGTGGAGCTCAAGATTACATTGCAGGCTACCTGGTGCACGTTAGATTAAGGTTATCGATCAAAACGTTCAAAAAATATAGCATAAATACTGAAAAAAATACTGAGGAAAAATTCGAATTTCCGAAATTTTGGATTTGACCAAATTAAGTTTCTCCCATGTATGGATCTCGAGATACAGCCTCCGTCGGTTACTCCCTTTAAGGGAGTTGTGAGGGTAGATTGTTGGAATTGCTGGGGAAAATTGCCCACTTCTCCAGCTGGGCTGAAAGGATCGATAACGGGTAGACAGGAATAAATAAGAAAAAAAATACTGGAAACTTTAACCTTCTCTTTTAACTACTACTGTAGTAAAATTTTTCGATTCTTGTCAATGGTGACTCAATGGTGCCGCACTAAATATATGTAATGTATTCACAAAATTCGTTAAAACTCGGTCAATTTTGCTTCGAATAGAATCAAACAAATATGTTTTGAAAAGTATGAAGTTTTCCAATAGTTTCCCGTTTCGCCCGTTGAAAAAATCTTTTTGGTTTTTAGCAGCAAACAACGATTTCATTTTATATTATTCTGTGTAGATGGTAAAAAAAATCGGGATGACGCAGTGGGTGCGTGAGCTCTGTCTCGCTTCCCTTATCCAATAAAAGCATTGTATTTTTCAGAATTGTTTTGTTTTCACTATTCAAGAAAATAAAAACAATTTTCTCCAACTCTTGCTTCATTTACACCTACTTTGTGTCCAAAAATAATCCAGAAATTATGTGAAATGCCCAAATCGACATTGCTCCTAAGTTGCATCTCTTACTACGCTTTAAAATTTTGTTGACAATTCATTTGCATGTACTTCATATGTACTTCATATATTATCTAAACCAAGTTTGTTAAGGATTTGCCTGTTTTAGGTTAATAACAAGGTAACTTACCTTAGGTAAGTGAGGTAATTTTGTTAGACGGTGCATAGGCGGAATCCCTGACTTGTTGAAAATTAAGGCCATGGTCATCAAAATCAAAAATTTTGAGCGTGAACGCACATATAAGCTTATAGTGCGGTAAATGTTGACTCAAATCTTATGAAAAAGTCTAGCGCGTGTAATATGAATCATATTATATGATGAAGGCGAATTACTATATGTTTTGATAGTATCAGAAATCTAACTCAACTCTAAGCGAATGAATATTTAATAACGCAACACTTTTCTATAATACTTTTTAATCGAAACATATCGCTATAAATTCGTATATATGGATCCCCACCCCGAATGCGGTCGGTAAGCCCGATTGAAATGTTATCTGATTTGGCGAGAATGAAGAAGTCAGCTGATTGGCTGAAACTTATATGCTCAAGCAAAAGAGAAGTCACCTTAGCAAATCATATACACGCATTTACCATCATTTGAATCGGGCTTTCCGACCGCAAACGTGGTCGATATCTTTATGCGCCTGACGATAATTCTTAAACCGTCGAGTTTTTATGGACAACAAAATTCCAAATAATTCAGGCCGAATGAAAATGCTTTCTGGGACTTGTTTTGTTCAGGAGCGTTAAATCTTTCGTTCGATGCTAATTTCGATAAGGTAACTTTTTTTTTAGGTCCCCCCCCCTCTGGAGCAAAAACCGTAGCAGGTATCAAGAAACGTTTTTTGCATGGTGTAGCCAAAAAAATTTAACCTCAAATTTTTTTTGTCGGTTTTCAGACTCCACCGGTTTACCGGTAATTAGTAAAAACACCGGTAATTTGCGGTTTGAAGAGAACTACACATTATATAAACCTACAAATATACTGTAGGGGTAAATTTTAACGAGAAAATTTTTGGCATTATTATTTTTGACGTCCGACACCACCTGGTGGAGTAAAGAGCACTTTTTGATTCTCGGCACTGGATTATCATAGAGACCTGCACTTATACTAATATGGGTAAATTTTCACGAGAAAATTTTTGACATGATTATTTTGACACCCGACACCACCTGGTGGGGTAAAGAGCATTTTTTGAATGTTGGAACTGAAGCATCATAAAGACCTGAAATTATACTTATGCGAAAAAGTTTTCGAGAGAAAAATTTCGGCATCATTTATTTTCACATCCGACACCACCTGGCTACACCATGCAAAAAACCGTTTCTTGATACCTGCTTCGGTTTTTGCTCCAGAGGGGGGGCACCTAAAAAAAAATTACCTAAATAATATCATGTTTATTCTAAGATTTTAATTTCCGAAAATTTAAAAAATCGGCTTGTCGAAAATAAAATTTTCTAGATTGAATATCAGAAATTGAATAAAAACGATCATTCAGGGATTAACAGACATACTTTCTGGCCGGCAAAAATTAAATATTAATTTTATTTGAAAGTGCAAAAATTAATAACTTGCTTGAAGAAAGAACCTCGATGAAAATTAATTACTTGTATTCGACAAGTTCATTTGAATTTCCTTGAATGTTCTTGGCATTTTATGGTCAATAGGTTCCTTTAAATGCGTCGAGGCCCAAGATTTGTTAAGTCGAAAATTTCAGTCTTGAGACCATCTTAAAATGACCCTTATGGTTATCTTAACCGTGTAAGTTACACGGTGTAACCAATTTCAAAAGTGAAATAGAATTCATTCGTCCAATGATGTCAAATAAATGTCTAAAAATTCAAATTGGTTTAGTTACTACCAAAAGAATGTATACCCCAGCCATGGTAAAAATATGCAATGATGCATTTTTCCAGATTTGTGTGGCCAGAAACGTCATTAAAAATGGTCAGAATTAAATTTATTTGGAGTTCTTTTCTATTTTCTTTGGAAATGTTGAATCGTAATACGTGTAGAATCTAACGAGATAACCGATTAATTTATGAAATTTCTGCAATTCCAATTTTCTAAATTTTGTATTCGTACTACGAATTTCGTAGTCACAAGTGAGTTTTGTCATACTAAGTTAGTATTGTTAACTTTCGAAAGTTTTGTTCTACAAAATTATCGAACAAACATCGAAGAGAATTGCGTAATGGTGCAAAAGCCCAATAAAATGAGGAAATATTTAATTTTTTATTGAAGAATTTTACACTGACGGTCACCCTTAAAAATTCACAAGTAGTTTAAACCTATATCCCATATTCACACTTTTGTTAATATCCCGGCCGTGATTAGGAAATCTAGTGTGTTTTTAAGTAGTAGGGCCGGGATATTAACAAAAGTGTGAATAGGGGATATGGGGATCGGCTAATTTCGTATTGGATTCAATGGCGCTTTTCCGGTGCTCGTGAATCATCCGATGGGGTGAGTTAAACCGCTGATTTTGTCACCTGAAAATTAACCTTTTTACGAGAACCACGTAGCCAACCTAAAATAACCGGCAAATGTTCAAGGTCAATTTCTAGCTTATCCAATGAACTTTTAACCTCCAAAATATTTCTCCTGGGCGACTTTCTAATGAACGTATCCACAACTGTGGGTCAATTAAAGACTGAAAAGTCACTAGACCGTAAAACTGGTCAAACTTCAAGGTGAATCTCAAGTTCAACATAAGAACATCTTTTATATTTATTACAACGTTATAATTTATACCGTTTTATAATATTTGTTATCAATAATTTATAGGGAACGGTATTTTTGATTGCGGATGCGTTTAACTTCTACGCATCCGCAATTAAACATATCATTCCGGACTTAGTCATAAAGTATAAAAATGCAATTTGTAACGTGTACTGTGTTGTTCGTCGATAAGGACACCCATTATAAGGACAATATCTACAAAATATGACGAAAACCAACGATTTTTTTATTTTGGCGTGTCCCTTTATAAGAACGAGATGGAACAATAAGTAAGGAAAATTTATCAAAATTTCTACTGTCCTTATAGACGGAACTAATGTAAAGTTTTAATTAAAAAATTCTCAAAACAGCATGCAAGATAATTATATGTCTACCATGACCAAATGATTTTAGTATCAGACGGCTTGTATATTTGTCCTGTATAATTCCAACGAACCGATACCAACTTATAATCGACCCTGTCATAATTTCGATTAAACCATGTAAAAATCAGGATGAAAATTGTCTATGAAAAAATCAATAGCATATTATAAGAACTTTTTTAGATGTCAAAAGTGTCTAAAAATCCCATGTCAAATTCAGCACCACCGAGTTCTCTCCCACATCCGCCTTTGCAAACAAAACATTGCTTGTGATAACTTTTGTTCCTGAACGCCACCGCACCTTCCATAATTATCTAAAGTCAAAGGTAAGAAATTTTGTTAAAAATGCGGGTACTTTGAAAATTTTAGTAAGAATCAAATTGTATTTAATTTGATGTCAAAGGTCAGAAATTTTCTTGAACATACGAATATTTAAAATAAATGAAAATTTCTATGAAAACTTTTTCCATAAATTTGAAGTCCTTTAGGAAATCTTTTTGAAAATGCGGATATTTTCAAAAATTGATAATTTCAATAAAAAAATTAATTTCGACAAAAATACGAATTGGATAAATTTGAAGTCAATTGTAAGAAAATTTTTTTGAAAATCGGACGCCATTTAAATAAAATGTGAATTTTAGTTTAAATGATAATCTTTAATTTCGATATAAATTTTAGATAAAAAATTATTGAAAAGCAAAATAAGTCAAAATAATAATTATCAAAAAAGAACGAGTACGAAGAGATTCGAACTCTCGCGGGCAGAGCCCATTGGATTAGCAGTCCAACGCCTTAACCACTCGGCCACATACTCTCTGATAAAGCATTACCACATGATAATATATATTTATTCTAGAGACGATTTGAAAGAAGAAATTTTGACAGTAAAGTTTACTTAAGTAAACCCAAAATTTTGTGAGTTTGATATTTTATAAAAAAAAGTGATAAAAGACCGTTTTGTTCGTGTGTTCTGATCGGAATTAAAATGCCGGTAAAAATCAAGTTAGCTGACGCGAACGCGAAAGTTTTTCTACTGATAGTGATATCGAAAATCCTGCCTAGTCGTCAAATTGTATTGATACGTCACAAAAATAGAAAGTGACCAATGAAATAACTGGATTCTCGAGAAGTGACCAATAAAATTGCTGGATCTCCCTATTTGTGACGTATCAATACAATTTTACGACTAGACAGTATTTTCGATTTACAGTCATCGCTCCCTAACTGGAACACTGACCAACCTAAAAAAANAAAAAAAGTGTTCCAGTTAGAGCGCTGTGTTCCAGTTAGGGCGCACCCCATAAAAAGGAACACAACCCTATTTCTTAAGCCTGAACCTAGCCTTTCCCAAGAAACAGCTTTGCGTCGTTTTATACCGTGTACACGGGACGATCGTCGAGTCGCGCTAATCACTACGCGTAGCTACGCCAACTGCTCATATAACTGACTTAGTCTAGTAGATGATTATGGTCGTCCTATGTTGATTATGGCGCGAAACCTTTCGCCCCAACAGACACGAGTTTACCTAACCCTAATTCTAACCTTTTCAAGATAGGATTGTATTTTGTGTTTATAAAAACTATTGTGTACACTTGGGGCATGCAAAACTTGTCAAAAAAACATAGGGTTGGTGCAAGAAGCATAGGGTTCCTACGTAAGTTACGTAACGTAACCCTAAATTAGCCTAACCCTAAAATATTATATTATCACCCCAACCCTATTTTTTTCCTAACAAACAGTTTTGCATTGTTTTGTACCGTGACACTGGGGGTCAACTTAATTTGTTCCTTTTATATTTTTATTTAATGTTTTTATTACGAGATGATCCCTCCGTTCTCAGCCAAAGATATCGCCGATCCACGCACGCTCATAAATTCCGACGAAAAAGCAGGCAGCAGTGCCATTCTTTCTTCGTCTTAAACCGATCTATTGGCTTTATATTTCAAAAACAATTATGACGATAGAACCCCTTTGAAACCCAAATAATTTTGGACAATTATATGCTCATATTTTGTGTTAACCCTTGAATATTTTTGTCGGTCGTTATCAATTTTTTACTGGACTTTTTATACATTGACCTCAAAATGAAAAATATCTAGCGACTGAAACCCCTTCAACCGTGTTTAAACTGCTCATTTTTGGGCAGGCAGGCAGGCACCTGATTAACTTTGTGAGAGCTAAGTCTTTCTCCTGAGATATTTTATAGCAGCTGCGCTGCTATCATGGTTGGGGTTACATACCCCCGCCATGGCGCGCCATCCAGTTCTAGCGAAGCCATATAAAGTGCTAGAAGGCTGATTTTTTGGCCAGTGAAAATTAAGCGTTTTCGAAACCCATTTTTTGATTGAGGGTCGGCGTACAATATTTGACCTCTAATGACCGGTCAAAGTTCAAGATCAATCTCAAGTCATCGTAAGACTTGTGAGTACCCCAAAAGAATCGAAGCGTCAACTTTTTGATGAACGTATTAGCAACTATGGCCCATAGTTGGGTCAATAATGTACTGAAAGGTCGCTAGAGAGCAAAAACTGGTCAACACCAGGTCAACCTCAAGTTCATCGTTTAGACTTGCAAGTACCCTCAAAAGAATCGAAAGGTCGACTTTTTGATGAACGTATTAGCAACTATGTGTCAATAATGTACTGAAAGGTCGCTAGAGAGCAAAAACTAGAGAGCAAAAAAGTTTTTGCTATCTAGCGACCTTTCAGTACATTATTGACCCAAGTTGCTAATACGTTCATCAGAAAGTCGACCCTTCCGATTCTTTTGAAGGTACTTGCAAGTCTAAACGATGAACTTCAGGTTGACCAGTTTTTGCAGTCTAGCGACCTTTCAGTACATTATTGACCCACAGTTGCTAAAACGTTCTCAGAAAGTCGACCCTTCCGATTCTTTTGGGGGTACTTACAAGTCTATACGATGAACTGAGATTGACCTTGAACTTTAACCGGTTAGAGGTCAAATATTGTACCGCCGACCCCCAATCAAAAAAAACGGGTAACCGAAAAACGATTAATTTTCACTGGCCAAAAAATCTGCCTTCTAGCACTCCATACGGCTTCGCTAGAACTGGATCACATACTACCTGTAAAATCATGACCTTAAAATCATGACCTTAAAATAGAATTTTTTTTTGAAAATTTTCTATAAAAAAAAAATCCAAGGTCTTAAAATGACCAAAAAAAAATTCTCTACAAGATAGCTTGAACACATTAAAACCGATTTTTTATTTTTGAAATTCCTTATTTCAAATCCTCTATAAATTATAGACTATAATGTATCATTTTACATTGTTGTTACAGGATTCATGTAGAATCTAACAATGAAATTGGTACGCATTGTTGGCTTAACAAAATTTCTTATTTCAAATCGTCAGATTTATTTTTTGTCACTCTTAAAACAATCTGCAAAAAACAATTTTGAGTAATATCAAATGAATCTAATTTTATTTATATCACTATGTGAACATGCTATTTCAGGAGTATGTGGCCGAGTGGTTAAGGCGTTGGACTGCTAATCCAATGGGCTCTGCCCGCGAGAGTTCGAATCTCTTCGTACTCGTTCTTTTTTGACAATTATTATTTTGACTTAAATTGATTTATTTTGCTTTTAAACAATTTTTAAGCAAAACTTTATAATTATATTTATAAAATTGTTAGATACAACCGTTCATGTTGAATTGAATATTTTATTTAACCCTTGAAGGCACAGTGTCTTTTGATATGATCAAAACACTTTGAATCATCCAAAAATGGTGGAAAAAATGTTCGCAGACACTTTTATTTCAAATGCATTACAGGGGGGGCAATATTGCCGAAAGTTTTTTGGCAAAACAAATCGGCAATAAGGCATGTCCACCAATCGATTTTCGGCCAAAATCGACCAATTAGGGTCGATTTTTCAATTATAGCCTAAAATTAAATTTATAGGGGTTTATGTGGAATTTTATTGCGCTTCTTGTGGTGAGCATATTTTTTGCAAAAAAT